>JAOEGS010022988.1:22664-44741 GCA_025447755.1 Corythornis vintsioides
ACACACACACACACACACACACACACACACACACACTCACTCTATTCTACAGCAACTGATGTTGCGGTTTATTAAATAGGCAATAATTGCAAATGCATTTGATTTTTTTTTCCTACTGCAGCATGAAATAACTGGTTACCTTTCAGGGAAGGAGCCCTCCGTGGCACAAACCCTTCTGTGATTTCCACCTGCTCTTGCTGATGCTGTTTAACCAGATTTCCTTCACTGCCAGCTCTCAAAATCTTTTCACCTAGCCTAATTTTTCGTGATCGGCTGTTAAAATCTTCTTTCCTAGACAAAGGCGATTTAGGAGCTGTATTAGCTGACAAAGGTCGAGCCAAGCGAGAGGGTTTGGACATTCTGTCTGTGCAGGAATGTACCTGCTCCAAAAGCAATTTCTGAAGAAAGAAAAAAAAAAAATCCTTCCCAGCTCAGTTGCCAGCACAGAGGCTGGGGAGTTGGTGTGTGCAGCGCAGCTGGATGTGAAGTGCTGCGCTGCCAGTCCGATCAGTTTTAAACACCAGGCGTTGGGTGGTCACGCAGACAGTTTCCCAGACCTGTGGAATGTAAATGTGTGTGTGCTGGGGTAAAACAGATGATTCTGCTCCAGCACCGAGTCCCAACTGTGCCCTGGGGAGCAGATTCTCTTCCAGGGACTGTCTCCTGGCATGCACCAACGAGGTGCCTGGCAGCACGGGAGCAGAAGGGGAATGCCCCGCCAACACAGGTACAATGTGAAAAACCACCCAGGCATGGAGTTACCTCTGCCTGTGGGACCTTCCTGCATTCCTCTCCCAACTCTCAAACAAACACTTTCTTGTTTTAGCAGATTTTTTCACTGTGCGCCAAAACCACAACGCTTCAGCTCTGTACAGTAAATGCCTGATGTCAAGGATCTGTTTGTCTCTGAGTTAAGCATGATGCGAGCTTAAATTGGATTAAATGATGCATATTCTCCTACCATTGTGTTTTCTAACCCATGAAAATAAATGAAGGATTGACAGTGAATATCATCTCCTTTTGAAAAATGGCCCAAGTCCCTTCTTAACTGTCTTTTCTTAGGAAAAAACATTACACAGAATATTGTTCATTGTACTTTCCTCTTTTTTTCCTCTTTTACTGGTGCATATACACCTAAAATAAACCTTCTTTGCATACTACAGAAAACTGTGTTCTTTACTAACTCTCCAAATAAAAAAATCCTTACCTCAGGCTACATTATTTCAAACCTTAGTTCCTGGGTGCTTTCCTCTGAAAATTCCTAGGAAAATCCTGTCTAACCTTCCCTGCCAGTCCTGTGCTTGTGAATGCTGCCAAGGTGCAGTGTACTTGGTGACATGAAAAGAAAATTCCATTTACTGTAATTTTGCTACCAACTTGTAAAGAAGAAAAAACAGACATGGTGTAAACACCATAGAAAACATCACAGCTACAGTTACAGTAAAATCTTCATGCTGAATTCTGAAATGTATTTCTCAATATCCCAGGCAACCAGCATGCTGTATCAATAGCAGAGTATGAAGGACCATTTTATTTCAAAGCTAGAACAAACATAAGCAAATCAATACTACCAGAGTTAATGTGCTAATAGTTATTTAGGAGAAATGCTTAACATGCAAAAAGACAGATAAACATGACTACATTATTACAGACATTCCTCATTTTTCCAAAATGGCAAATGTGCAATGCAGTAAAATATTTTGGAATGCTATTTCCGTATTTTTAGCAAGTACTACATTAATGAAGTAACTGGTTTATGTTTCTTCCTCTATAAGGCCTATTGTCTGTTACTTTGTTGCCTCATGAAGAATGGGGTAGATTAAATGCAGTACAGCAAGTCTTGCTATGATATTGATAATATTCTGCATATTATTTTATCAACACAGTAGGAGCTCTAAGTGAGTGGGAAGACTTCAACTCTCAAGGAGGGCTTGATAGACAGGAGAGTAACTCTGGGCTGATTAGCAGTGCTCAGGCACAGCAGGTCATGCAGAAGGTAGAAACAGGAGTGAAACAAGATGGGAGTTAATCACATAACTGGAGTGAAGAAGGAAGGAAAAAAGTGAAAGCCAGAAGCTATGTGAAAGCACAGTTGTACTGAGCCCAAAAAGTACTGTCATTCCTTCTGAAGATCTTCAACTCTTTTGCAAACAGTTATTTTAAAGATTTTTCCACTATGATTTCTTTACCAAACACAAATACTCTGTGTTGAAGAAGAGTTTTTAAGCAGTCACAATAATGCCTCTGATACTACACAGACATGGTTTCATTCTGCCAAACACTGGACAATTTTGATATAAAATCCCCCTGTGACTCACAATGTAAAAAATGGTGCTTCAGTTTTCAAATCAATACTGCTAAAGCAAAATCCTACTGAGATTAAAGCAAATTGTACATTCACCTGAACAGGGCACCCTTACCAGAGGGTGCTCATAGAAAAGTCAGCTTCATGTGTGAAGAAAGAGTCTAACCAGAGGGTCACATTACCCATAAACTTAATTTCTAAGCAAAGCAAGGACATCATGAATTCAAAACTTTCCTAAGGCTTTCTCTACAGCAACAAGAGATGAAGAAAGGGAAGCATTATCCATCTGCTTCTGACAAGAAACTCATGGACCCTCAGCCTTATCCATTCAGATATCAAGGGGACACTTCCACACTGTGAGACAGCAGCAACATCCTGATCAACATTCATTTTTCACAAGGAAGAAGCTCTTTGTCTGACCGCAGAGGCACAGCCATGCAGAAATGGGGCAAGTCAAACGAGTTCCTTGAACATAGGAAATTCCCAGGGCACTTCAGTCAAAGATGACCATTTTCCAGCAATATCTCATTGCTTGAATAGCAATCAGGTGCCTTAATGACATTATGTCATGTGAGGAGAGGCTGGGACTGCTCAGCCTGGAGGAGAAGACTCAAGGGCTTACCCACGTGCAGAAATATCTAATGTGGGGATGAAAGGGGATGGAGCCAGGCTCTTCTCAGCAGAGCCCAGCAACAAGGTAAGAAGCAATGGGCACAAAATGAAATACAGGAAATATAAAGAACATAAGAAAAATATTTGTATAGAGAAGATGGTCAGACACTGGCACAGATTGACTAGAGAGGTCACAAAGTCTCCATCCTTGGAGGTAATCAACACCCAACCATGTGTGGGCCTGACCAGCCAGCTCTAGCTGAGCCTGCCTGGACTAGGTGATCTCCACAAATGCCTTCCCACCCTGACTGTTCTGGGATTCTTTATTTTCAAACATGTTCAGAGCCTATTTATAATCTGGAATCTTAAGTATCTTTAACTCAGTCCAACGGTGGATTCTTCTTTCCCCAAAGTCCTGGCAATTAAACCATCCCATGCCTGATTTCCATTTCTGGGAGGATTTGCTTCCTTTCTGATCATTAATCCCTTTTAGCTTCTTGCTGTCTATGGCACAGTGTTCCCAAATAAGATCTTGTTTGTTTGTTTTAAAGAGTTTAAAACATGAAACTGGTGATTCCAGCCATGAGCATCAAACCTTTCAAAAAAAAAATAAAACCAACAAAAAAACAAACCCCAAATCCACCCCAAAACATAAGCCCAGATTTCATAGCTGATTGAGTCAGGCTAGATGTAGACACAGTAAATCACTTCATTCATGAGATGAAACTGCACAAGATCATGTGGTGCAAGTTTGCTTCAGCTCCCCATCACCCACATCACAACTGCACAGTTCCTCTCCCCACCCCAGTTGCCCTGAAACCCTGGGCTTCCCCAGGCTACAGGGCAAGTCTCTCCCTGCCATCCTGCCTCCTCCACCACAGGTTTCTAATGAAGCTCCCCAGGCAGCAAGTCTTTCATCAGGCTTTCTGATGCCCCAAGGTATTCTTCTGAACTACTTAAACAACAACAAAAAAAAACCCACCACAGAACAAAATTAAACAGAAAAACCCACCCCAAAAACAAAAACCCAAACAAAAAGCCCCAAACAAACCCAGCTCCTTTCCCCTTAGATTGCAGCTAGCCAAGTTCAGCTAGCTAGAGACATCATATTGATGTAACATGCCATTAAGCAAAAAGCAGTTCAGTTTGTCAGGTTTTCATGCAATACTGTTGGAAGTTTTCTAGTGCTTCGGCTGAATGAATAAACTGTCACTGCCTCACACAGGAAATATTAATATTAAGGGGACCAGTGCACTCTATGCCTTTGAATAATCACGTATATGTAAACAAATAATATTTTTAGAATATTTTATGCTTCCCATACACTGCTTAAAACAATGTCCCATTAGTTTCAAGATACAGGTTTCCTCTTTCCTGCCTAAAAAATAAATAAATGCTGAAATATGAAAACAAGAATTTGTTAAGAGTTAGCTAACAGAAGGTGTTTTTACCATAGCATATCAAAGAGGTTATTACACTGCTATTAACTTAAGTAACGTTTGTGCCCCCTGGGATAAAAGAAACATGACTAGAGATGTTATTAATCCAAACAAAGCATTTGTAAAGCTTGAAATTTCCTTTTTTGGTCACCCATGAATTTCAAGTTTACATTTGCACATAAAGCGTTGGGGAGGGGAGAGGATCCTTCACATGCAAACCCGGGGAAGTTGGTAGCTGATGCCACACGTTTTAGGATGTGGTGTTTTCTCAACCTCCCCAAATCCCCTTCATAGTTTGATCTGCACGTGTCTAAAGAAGACATACAGAATAATGCACACATAAACATTTCACACCCAGCAGACTGTTTCTGAACTATTGAGAGGCAGCAACTGCTACATAAATGGCAGTTGCAGGTGCAGAAGTTAAAACCCTAAATTAATGAAGTCTTCTCTTTACAACACCGAGCAAGTAACCAGATGGCAGAACATTTTCAGCATAAAATGAGAAATAAATGTATAGGCATCCAAAGAACACGATCAGCGACAAAAACAATTTCAGATGCAAGTCACAGATAGCTATGTAATGTGATAAAAAAAAGTTTAGTGATTCAGAGAGGTACATTTCCTAGTAACTGAAGCATGCAAAATTAGTGACAAGTTAATTTTGCAGATGTTAAAGCTTTCTTAGAACTATGTGCCAGTGCTTTATTATTCCATGTATGATTTCTGAAATAGTTGCATAGTTCAGAAGGTGCTTCATATTCAGTATATTGAAACCCATTTCACACAAACCTGAAAACATGCTTCCTGGAAAAACAAACCATGCAAAAGGAACCTAGTCAGTCATTCAATGACAGGTGAAGCCTCTGACAGAAAGGAAGCTGTAATTATGGCAAGCCTTGCTACTCTTCAATATGGTCTTAAAAAGAAAAGTCTGTTAAGGGTCCTGCTGTAATGTAATAGCTACCCACAAGATGCTATAATTAAAGCAGAGTTGTCATTTCTATCAGGAAACCCTGTTCCAAAGATTTACTACTCAGACATAAAAATTTAATCTCAGCTTCAAGAGTTTAAAAAAAAAAAAAATCAGGAAAAAAAAGCCTTCAGGTCTAGTTTAAATCCTTTTCTTCAGGTTTTAGAAAATTAAACCATAGGAAAGCCTTTCTCAAAGACAGAAGACTTTCCAGCTGTGGAATCTGAACACCTCATTCTGACTTAAACCCAGAAATAACATCAGTAAGGTCAGAATTAATTTTCTTTATTATTTTGTAACTTCTGCATCTTATACTTTGCTTTGGTTCAAGACCTTCTATGTCCTGTGTTGTCTGAGTCCACAGGTCCATGGCCTACTAATAAAGTGCTTACAGATACTAAACTATATCATGGTTACTGCTTTTCTAAACCACTACAGTTACATTACTACTACCCCTCACATCCTCGGGGTGCCTTTTGGTGATGGCTTTTGGTTCCCTTCCAAGGGCTATATGAGCCTAAGTACACTTGCACACACTTAACTGCATCTACCCAGAGATAGACAGTGCAGAAGAACAAAGCAGTGGGGCATTTGTTTGCATCACAGCCCCTAATGTTTGAACTGTTTGCCAAGATTGTTGTGCCAACTGTGATGGGTACATTATCCTGATGAGATGATGTTAATCATTAAGCAATTCCAGAAGGAGCAATCAGCAGTGAGCAGCTGCCCATGTAACTCATAATACTTTTTTTGCAGAATGTTACCTTTTTCTTTATATCAACCACTCACAGAAGAATAGAAAATTAAAAAATGTATTCCATATAGAATCACAGGTGTTAGGGGTTGGAAGGAACCTCTGGAGGTCATCAGGTTCAACTCCCTTGCCAGAGCAGGATCACCCAGGGCAGGCCACATGGGTAAATATCCAGGTGGGTTTTGAAAGTCTCAGGAGACCCCACAACCTCTCTGGGCAGCCTGTGCCAGGCTCTGTCACACCCACAGTAAAGTTTTTCCTCATGTTGAGGTGGAACTTCCATTGCCCCTTGTCTCTCACAGGGCACAACTGAAAAGAGACTGGTCCCTTTACTTGACACTCACGCTGCAGATATTTGTAAACCTTGATAAGATTCCCCCTCAGTCTTTACTTTTCCAGGCTAATCAGCCCCAGGGCTCCCAGCTTTTACTCATATGAGATGCTTCAGTCTCCTCATCATCTTTGTAGCTCTCCGTTGAGAATCTCTCCAGTAGTTCCCTGTCTCTCTTCAACTGGGGAGCCCCAGAACTGCACACAGTGCTCCAGATGTGGCCTCACTAGGGCAGAGTAGAGGGGCAGAAGAACCTCCCTCACCCTGCTGGCCACAGTATTCTTTATGCACCCCAGGATACCAATGGCCTTCCTGGCCACAAGGGCCCATTGATGTTTCATGGATAACTTATTGTCCACAATGACTCAAAGGTCCTTCTCCATAGAGCTGCTTTCAGTAGGACAACCCCTCACCTGTACTGGTGTCCTGGGCTATTATTAATATTATATGTAAATTATTACTAAGCTCTAGCAGCATTTTGTGATTTGGCTGTTCTTGGTGCTATACTCATTGGCTGTAATGACTAAAACATATACTATATAAACATATATATATATAAACTACCTTGGTTCAAAGTTGTTTCACTTGTTCTGATGTTTTAAATCAACTGAGAACTTAAGCTTAGTATGTTCTTCCTTGAATACCCCTTAGCTATAAATCACAGCAGGTCATTACCATTATTACTGCTTAAATAACATGAATCCTGCCTTCCACATCTGAAGTTATTTCACATTAGATTCTTAAAGCATTTTAAAGATATGCACAAAAAAAAAATCTGTCAAATTTATAGCATTAGTGGGTTTTTAATAAAAAAGTGTCCAAGTTTCAACATCTCTTCTGAAATTATATAAGTGAAATTATAGCTGGCTTAGTCTTTAATGCCACTATAAAAGGGGAGGGGGGAGGAACAATATGAAACACTATACTGACATTTTACTCGGGAGAAAACGTTCATTTCAAATGTTACTAATTTGTTTTAGCACAGCTGCAGTCTTCAAGTTTTTGCATGATCGTTTTCAAATGACCACCTCTTAATAGAAGAAAAACCTTTTAAAGAGCTCTAACATATCAAAAGTACAACATGGAGAGCTTAAAGTTTTACAGAAGATAAAATATGCCTTACAGAAAATCAGCCCATATGATGGTTTGAATGAAATCTTTGAATGAAGATGAAACAGGAAAGGAGCAGAAACAGACTGGATATGCCAGGAGACAAATGCAATCCTTGCCTGGCAGAATCCTGCCCACAGAGGTAATACACAGATAAACCATTTTCACTGTTGCAATATTCCTCTTTTATCCTCAAGGTCTACATCACCCACACTGGGGGGGAGTGGGGAAAAAAAAAAAAAAAAAGGAAAATAAGTAAAAGTGACTGAAAGGAAAACTAACTCCAGATGGGAAGGTAATCCACTCACATCCCACATGAAGAATTTTCGCTATTCCTCATACAGCAAAGTCTCATCAGTAAGAGCCTAGAATGGGTGCTGTAGTGGATGCCCTCATAAGGAGGAGTCAAACTATAAAGAAAAGGGAACAACATGAAGATAATGGTCATCCTCTGAAGACTGTAGAGAGAAGGAATAGGTGTCTGGGGCTGCTATAGCTCTGGCACTATCTTGACTGGACTATAACAGGGTTTTTTTCTCACTACAGATGTAAAGAAAGATCTCCACAAGTCTGTGGAAATCACAAGGCAAATAAGCAGATAAAGAACTCTTCATAGTCAGGTAACAACTCAGATCAAGATGAATTTGGGGGCTTTTACTTTAAAGCAACGATAATTAGCCGGAGTCACTGTCTAAACTGCAAATAGGCACAGAAAGATAATGTTATACCAATCCAGTGTCCTTTTCTTGGGAGCAGCCCTGGGAGTAATAACTTAGCCAACAGCACAACAAAAATGTATTTGACTTCTTGTGAGATGCAATTTTTTTTAAGACTTAATTTTTCAATAAACTATTCCGTTTAGTTTACTTAGATTTTTGTACTTTTGGTGGTATCTGGGGAGAGAAAAGGAGAAAGTCAGTTGTATCTTTGCATGTGTGTTTTTGACCACCACAGGAAAAAAATCTTTCCTCTAAATCCCATTTAAAATCTTCATCATCACACCACAGAAAGCTTTACTTTTTGCAGTGTTACTTAAGTCAGTACAACATCTGTGATGCCCAAGGTTCTCTTCTGCATTATAATTGTGACTGATGTTAAAATCCATCCCTTCTGTCACTCACTGGCCTCACAGCACCCAAACAAATGCCCATAATGCTGATTGCATAGGTTTGAGTAAATCATCTACAGTCAGCTGGCTCAATCTTTTGCTATCTGAGCAACTCTGGAGAGATGAACATGTTTGTTAAAGTAACAATAAAGAAATCTGCAACTCTATTTATGTGTGTTTACATGGCTATATAGGATAGTTAGGTTATCTGAGTTTACCACTGCTCCCCTAAAAAGCCCAGGCAGTGCATCCTCACATGCTCAAGCCATCTGGAAAGATATTTCTTGGTTTCAAACTACCCATACTTGTAGAGACTAAATGTTCTGAAATCTGGAGACTTTATGCAGATGATTTAATATCCTGCTTTGCATATTTGATGATTCATCACCTTATTTACATAAATTACAACAAATGGTCCCAATTTGTAGCACTTGAGTCTGAAAAGGCTGCAGCAAAGAACATGCCTTAGGAAAGCAGCAACTGCTGGTTTCTTTACCTCTGGCATATATTTGGGGTGGTGTCCAGGTTACCCCAGTGGCTCCCCAAGCCTCCATCAATAGGTATTACTTGTCAGGAACATAAAGGAAAAGTCCAATACAATGATCAAACAGCAGACAATAGTAGTTGGCAATGAAGCAAAGAAAGCTGAAATAGCCTTTCCAGCCAAGAAAAATCTTGAAAAGGACCAATAAACCTACCACTGAAACATAAGGGCCTATGAAGTATATTATCAACCCCAAACTATTTTCTGCATGGAAAACTAAACTGGTGACCATGCCAAGTGCAGTATCTAAACATAAAATCTCCTTTGAAAAAAAGCTCAGTAGCCATTTGTGAAAGCAGGTTAACACAAGTTAAAATACAGAGGACACTGCATCACAGGCATTTATGCCTAGAACCATGAAGGAAATTGGTAAAACGATGTTTTAAAAGTGTACTCTATTTCCCCAAAAGCACATTCTTTACTACAAACTACCAGTGTTCTGTGATCTGGCTGTTCTTGACACCATAGTATTTGTCTGTAATGATTTAGGAGAGCTAAAAATACACAGTCTTAGTTCAAAGTTGTTTCAATCCTACTGATGCATTAATCAAATAAAATAAAAAATTAACTTCAATCTGTTCTTGATTGATCCTAAAGGATTGAAATAAAAATGGTGCTGTTACATGAAAAAAAGACATGTACTTAAAACCACATACAAACCAAGAGACACAGAAAGAAAACTGGCAAAAAGAAGAATGTAAAGGAGAACACTGACTTTTCTCCAGTAAGCCCTCCTGTGCTATTAAGGAGCATCAGTCTGTTACCAAGGAGGCTTCAGCAACTCTGACCTGAATTTGCTGCATGGAAATACAACCACCAAATCTACCATGTTATTATATGAACTGTAAAAGAAACAGAATAATTCAGAAGCTATTAAAAATTAATGTTATAAATTCTGAGAGCAGCCCTTCGTGATGTCCCTCATTTTAATAATCCTTAAAATGCCTTTCAGTGTAAAGGTCTGTATGGGGGAGGTCTGGAATCACTTGGTCAAGAAAATCAGGTTTCTCATCTCAAAGACTCCTTCAATGGGGATAAGTTTACTGTGCTAAATATAACACCTGTCAAAAAGGAAGCCTTGAAGTTTTCAGGGCGATACCATCCATCAAGAGCACTTGAGATGTGATGGTGAGAAAGCCTGGGACAGCCTCGGGAAACTGCTGGTGCCAAAAGCGCAGATTGGGGCAGAGAAGGAAAAGAGCAAAGATTCAGCATTCAGAGGGCAGAGATTAGGCTAAAAGAAAAGAGGAGGGAAATTCTACCAGTTGTCATGGCCAGGCCACATTAGGCACATTTTCAAATAGGAGAGAATATGCTGAGTTGTTACAAGAATGGGCCCATAGAAATGTGAGAGAGATGTCCCTATGCCCACTCATGTGAATGCAAGTTGCTGCCCTGGGGATTCTCCTCATGGAGTGGCTTTGATTGTGTGACTGCCTGACAGTGCTGGGAAAGAAGCCCCCTTCACCCTTCCATCCTTGGTGGAGTGAATCTCTGAACAACCCTCAGGACCAGTCCAGATCAGCACAAAATTCCTGTAAAGCTATGCTCAGGTGACACACAAATGTGACTCTCCTAAAGCCTCCCTGACCAAGCTGGGATTACCACCCATTATTTCTGGGAAGTTCATAAATGGATAATTTTTTTATTTTGGTGACTATGAAAAAAAACAAGGTCAAATTTCAACGTGGTGCTAATGGACACTGGATGTGTTCCTGTGCTGCTTGCCCTGGGTGATCTTGCTTTGGAAGGGGGGTTGGTCTCTGTGATCTCCAGAGGTCCCTTCCAACCCCTGCCATTCTAGAATTCTATGACACATGCAATCGGCAAAGCACAAATCTCAGACTGGCTCTGTAAGAGGTAAAACAAAAAACAACCCACCACCACAAAACCTTATTTAAGACACTTCTCTTTATAGCTATACTTATTAATCAAAGTGTGTTACTTTACCAGCGGTCTGTAAGATCCTATTAAAACCATAAATACATTAGTTAGACTTCATGGAATGGGACTGGGCAGTTTTACTTATAAAATATACACAGTATTGATGAGAAAAAAACTTCCCTAGCATAACAAATGACAGAGTAGCAGGCTGGAGTGATGGTGTTCTTCAGGGTGATTTGTTCAGTAAAACCAACAGGTGCACCTGGCTTTTTTCAAGCCATAACTCTTCCCATTAGCAAGCTAATAATAGGTTGCCAAGTCAATGTATGCCTCTGGAGTTTATGTTACATAGAAGGAATTTTTTTTAAGTTGCATAATTGTCACAGAAGTTTTAGATGAATGAAGAATTCAAAGAACAGTTAATTAAACCCTCAAAAGCAGTCTCTTATTAATTTAGGGGAGAAATGCCCATTGCATTCACAGAATAGCAATTAGGATAAGGGATAAATCAATACATTTGCATTTATCAATTACTATTATTCACCAAGCAGAACTCAGGAACTTTGATAAAGAATCTTCAATTCCTTTGGTCCTTAATTACAACTCATTAACTTTTCATTAACATCAAGCTTCGTAAAAAGCAACAGCAAGTCTTTGATGGTACCATGCTTGGCAGCACTCCATGAAAGCTGAAGAAACATTGTTTTGTGGAAGTTATTTGTGTTTAGCCAGTTAATCCATTGCTATCTCACAGCAACAACATCAATCAATGATAGGAAAATACCCCATCCCTCTTCATTTAAATTGACTCTACATACACTTTGAAGCTTTGAAGTCATTTTTAAGATAACACATACCACTCCTTGGACTCTTAAAGGTGCAGTGACTGTGGAAGGTAGGTGGAGATGGTCCAGGAATGCCTGAACCACAAATGTGCAGCCAGCTTCTCACCAGCTCAGCTGCAAAAGGGTTTGGGACCTGGGTGGCAGTGGTGCAGGAGACCTTGTAAGAACCTGGGAATGCTAAAGGCATCAATAAGAGATTAAGTTGAACCCCTCAATGAAGAGCAAAGCACCAAGACTAGAATGATGGGAAATCTCTCACCTAAAAAAAATCTGCTATTGACAGCAGGCACAGGTGTGAGGTCATTTTTTTCCTTCCTTGGCCCAGGACCTGATATCACTCCTGTCTATTAAGATGTATATACATACTCCAAATGAGTAAGTCACAGTTCAAAAAACAAAACAAAAACCAAACCAAAAGAAAACCAAAACAAACAAACCAGAAATATTTTATAAACCACATATAAAATAGGCTGTACTTAAACTAATTTTACAAAATGGTATTTTTATTTTTCTGAAGTCATATTTTCCATTATTTATGGAATTACTTAAATACCTAGCCTATTAAAGTAATTTTAAAATATTTTAAAATGAGATCCTTACTATTAGAGGATAGACTCCTATGACACAACTTCTCTAGACCAATATCAGATAAGAGACGACAAACAGTTCTGTGTGTTTGTGTTGTGGCTTTGGCATTACTGGAGGATGAGCTAGGTTTTTAAGCTTATGGTGTGATTTGAACTGTTCCTAATTCCTTGTTTTATGCATGAGTGTGAGAAAATAAATGCTATTGAGAAGGAAAAAGATATCACCCAAAACTTGTAAAATGAATCATTTAAAAAAAGGTTAAGATTTTGTTTAAAATGGAACTCAAACATTAAATTTGCTACAGTTTCTGTAATATGTGGAATATTTTTTCCACAGAAACACAAAAATATCTTTCTTTAAACAGTCATTCTCTGAAGAATTTACTTAAGAGCTATTCTTACTTTGCCAGCAGCATGGAAGCATGAATGCTTTGAATCTTTGTATGTTCAGGGGTTAAACTGCAACTTTTGCAAATGCCTTGTTGAACTGTTGAGCACAAGAAGGTTTCAAAGCACATACAGCTATATAGGTGCATATCTGACATTAGTAAGAATGTGGTAAGACATGACAAATAAGAGCAAATGGAGCTTATTTACTGATATCTCAAAGTTCACTGCAAGCACAACATACATGTTTTGGTGGCTGCCTTCCCACCAGCCTAGCAAGTTTAACAGCTATACCCTGAATCCACATGAGCACTAGATCCAACACTAGGGAAGCCGAAGGACTACTCAGCTAAGGACAATATGAGCTGTTTTCTCTGTAGCCTGTAGTTTCCATCAAAATAGGGAACAGACTGATGTTATGTCTAAGTCAATCTTGAACAATCACTAAATGCTTTACACCATGATTTTAAACTTCTCCCCGAGTGCCATAAACCATATGTGCCTTCTGCACACAACAATGCCCTGTAAGGAGCAGCTGAGGACTTTGGGCTTGTCTAGTTTGGAAAAAAGGAGGCTGAGGGTTGATCTCACTGCTCTCTACAGCTTCCTGAGCAGGACAGTGGAGAAGGAATTGCTGAGCTCTTTCCCTGGGATCCAGTGACAGGGTGTGTGGGAATGGTTCAAGGCTGGACCAAGGGAGGTTTAGTCTGGACATTAGGAAATGTTTCTTTACCAAGAGGATGGTCAAACACTGGAACAGGCTTCCTAGAAAGGTGGTTGGTGATCCAACCCTGTCAGCATTTAAGAGGCATTTGGACAATGCCCTTAACAATGTGTGTTAACTTTTAGTTAGCCCTGAACTGGTCAGGCAGCTGGACTAGATGATCACTCTAGGTCCTTTCCAATTGAAAATATTCTATTTCATTCTGCACAGACACTAGTAACACTAGTCTTTCTGCACAGACACTAGTCTTTCTCCAGACTGTTAAGCTCTGCAGCAAATTAAAGATCATCTAAGACTGTTAAAGACAACATACAATAAAGGTAACAAAAATATTATTATAAACACCATATTAATTGTCTCATTTTTTGCCTATGCAACATGTATATTTGCACATAGTGCCATAGAATTTGCATCTAGTTGGTGACATTATACCCAGAACTTTGCACAAAATCTATGTGTCTGTGGGATTTTTATTCTGTTCTTCAGATGACAGAAAATAATAAACCAAAGTTAACTGCTGAGTCTTTGCCTAAAATGCATATTTACCAGTCACCTCAATAATTTATAACACTGTAATTGTGAATAAAATCTATGAGCCAGATCAATTACTTTGGTGTATGGAGCTGAAATACTTGCTTCCCTCTGACATAAGGCACCTTCAAAAATCTTCAGATTTTTCACTTCCCATGGAAAAAAGGCTCCTCACCTCTTCAAGACAGACAGAAGGGTAGGAAGCTCCTGCCACAAGTTTGCAGAACTGCTTTCTGTGCCATCAGGGCAGCAACAGACCAGTAATATCTGATGTGTCCAACCACTTCTTGTTACTTCATGGGCACCCTTTTTTTTTTTTTTACTAGGTCTCTAGGAATAACATTGACAATAAAAACACTCTGAAAATTTAGCATCACAACTTCTACAAGAACATCACCCTGTTCCATAATGAACAGCCATGGAGGTCATGCTGACAAACCCGAGCGAGACTCAGATCCTATAAACTGTCCCTGGGATTATGTTTCCCCATTACACAGCTGTCTTCAATCACAAAGCCCACACTTCCTTTTTCATCATTATAAATCTTATGAAAAATGGTCATTTTCCTAGTGGTTTGACATGTTCCACGTGGCTGCTCAGCAACATCTTGCCTAGATGGTCATTTAAACCCTTTTTCACAATAAATGCCATATGGGAAGGCTGGAGAAACAGGTGATACTCAGTTTGATCCAACCAGTGCTACTTTGACTCCAGAGCTCAGATGAAAATGGGATGGAACACACGCTGTGATGTTATTCCTGCTCTATGGGGGTCTAGTTTGTGGTACTGTGGTGGACAGAAGAGTCACAACATAGTGGTGCTACTAAAAATGTGGAGCCAGATACATCCAAGTAAGGGCCTGTCAACTACCAGAAGAAGCAAGAATTCTCAAGCAAGTGAAAGCTTCTTGAGCTGGTACAGCAAGAAGAAAGAGCTAATATTTTGAGGTGTTCCAAAACAAAAGTAAACACTGTCATGAAGAGGAATGCCTCCCTAGGACAGCACTTACTTCATTAGCATGGACTAAAAGCCTGCTGTCTCAGCAAATAAACTGTTTACTTTGAGGCTGCTTGCCTGATACATGTGATTTCTAGTTAGCACCATCTTCATTATATTTCAGAAATTCCAGGAGTCAAAATGCAATTCATGTATTATATAAAAGGAAGGGAAAAAGGAATTTCCATCCAAATATAATTCAATGCTTTTCGTTTACTTACAATTTGTTAATTTGAAGGAAGACTCCAGAGACTGAAGCTTCCTAAAAGATCACATGAGATAAAACTTCCCTACAGCAGAACTCCAAGAGGCTGTCAAGTAGCACCAATTAATTTACTTTTCTTCATGGGTAAGTAATGAAAATTAAAATTACCAGAGATAGAAAGGCAAATGTATCATTGTATATATGGCACGAAAGTGGGCATAACAGCTATTGAGTTTTTACTTGATGCAATCAGCTCAAATTAGTGGTCTGCCACATCTCCTGAACATTCAAGAAAGTTTTTTAAAAAAATCAGGACATCACTTGCTCTTTCTATGAAGTGCACAGAAATCTAAGATAACGACAAAGAAGCCACAAATAAGTTAAAGGTGGTTATTTTCTTCAGAAATTTCACAGTGTTCTGTTTATTAAAAAATTGCATCTCACCTTGAGTCCAAGAAGAAACCAAATTCTCATCTAACAGCTAAGTCACAACCTTGTAGTTAAAAAAAGGTCTTTATTAAAGGCTTTTCTTCTCAGCCTCCACAGCCTTTAAAGTGAATTATCCTGAGTATTTTCATAGCTGTTATGCTGAGTCTCATGAGTATATTCATGACACACTGCTTAGTGCATCCTCCTCAACTACAGATCTGACATGAATTGTACATTGACATGTCTTTGCTTTCATATCACATGAGTAAAAGGCTGGGACATCTCCTCAGTTTGTTTGGCTGTTTTTAAGGAATAAGAATGAAGATTTGATACATGTCAAGACACCATGAGCTTGCAAAATCTTGGTATTTTCTCCACTAACTGAAGAGGAACTGAAACACGACCAAGAAAGCAGATGGAGATGTTCTCCCCCTTCACAGTACTTCACACTGGGCAGACTTACAAAGGAGCCAAGAAAATAGCCAAAGGCTACAGTACTCCATGAGGTGTTGAGACAGTCTCAGCTCTTCGTGTGTCTGATAGCATGAACTAAGGCATCTTAGACTCCTGATTGACATAATTAGATGATCATGACCACAATCTGATCCAAAACTCATATCAGAACCTTCTAACTTATTCCCACTAGGGCTGACTCGGGTCAGCCTTCTAACACATCAACTTCAAATCCAGCTTAAATCACAAGCAAAAAACACCTCATGTTTCATCTACTGAAATGACTAGTATCAAGACAGTCAAATCTAATTAAGAGTAGCTTGTTGTAAAATTACATTAGGAATCCAGAATACAAATCCTAGAAAATAAATTGAAGAACAATTGAAATTAAAACATTCATTGGCAAAGCAAAAAGTAACTTACAGCCTTCTTCATTTCCACCTCCTCCTCCTTCTTAGAAAACAGCAGCTCTTACCAATAATGCTGTTACCTCTGAGTTACTGCCTCAAGTCACACCTTGGGGATGAAATCTGCTTGTTTTACCCACACTCAAATGTTACAATAGCACAGGTACCTCACAAAGGGCTTTGCTGTTTCCACGGTTTGTTTTGCAGATAACAAACACTTTCTACATACTGCTTTGGGATCAAACAGATAAGGAGCCCAGTTTGGCACTGGTCTGTGTGGCTTCAAAGTCAGTTAAAAAAACCCAGGGTAAACCAGCAGAGGGTCAAAGCAGCATTGGTTCGAGTCTCCTTTGAGCACATGCAGCTGATTTTACAATACCCAGATCACAAAGGAATCAAAGGAATAAAATATAGCCTGATGACCACTGTGATGCAGTGAGACACATTATCACAGATACTATGCCCCTTCTTACTGTAACAGAGTGATGCCCATTTAAAGACATAGTTAAATAATAAGATCTTCCAAATGTAGGCACCCGAGTTTGTTGCTCTTGGTCTCCCCAGTAACAGCCAGGCTCCTTCTAGCCTCATTTTACTCCCTTTTCCTCTGTTTCACTTGACAGAGACTGGAGAGAGTCACAGACACCCACAGATCCTACCCAATACCCTTGTAGATCCTCCGATAAGAGTTAGTTGCAGGGCCCCTCCATAGAGATTTGGTTAATTAACCCTTTCTTTTTGCCACCAGCCCCAAGGCTCATGCACTCTGTCACAGACACTCAGGGTAGATTTAAAAGGTTGCTTAACACTCAGCTCCCAGTGACCTCAAAGGAATCTGCAAATACTTATTGTTTCTGACAGGCCATGTATTTAGATTGATAAACACAACCCTGTCAGATGGAAAAGAAAAAGGAGTTTCTATTTTCATTTTGGTTAAAAAGAATGAAAAGCTTTCGGCATTTCTTGGTGCCAAGTTTAGTCACTTTAATTTTAAATTTCAGCTGAAACATTCATTAAAGTGATCTATGTCACCTTATCTTTTCCACCCAGACAGCTCTTTTAGTATCTGTCTTTAGATCTTTACCTCTTTAACAATTGTTTGTATTCAAACTAATTTTGTATTCAGTATCTCCTCGCCATCAGGTGACTTACCCAGTCTAGTTTTGTCCTACCCGTATAAGGGATAATTTTTCAAATACACTGCCTTTATATAATCTGCTGCTGAAGAAATAACTAAAGACAGGCATGCAAAAAAAAAAAAAAAAACCAAACCAACCAACCCAAAAAACTGAAAAATAAAGAATATTTAAATGCATGAAACAACCTGAAATAGACACACACAAAAAAAAAAAAAAAAAAAAAAAAAAAAAAAAAAAGAGAGAGAACACCTTTTTATTATGATGTCCTTTACAGGTGATTTTTGCCTTTTTACAATTTTTAAACAGTGTGAAATAATTTTCTTTAATCAGGGGGGCTGCAGATATGCTTAGCTAAAACGACTGCCAGAACTGGAGTGGCATTCACAGTGTGAGTGCTCCAGTAAGTGTGTGCAATGGGATAAATTCAGCTAGAAACTAATGATGAGAAAAAAAATACAATTAATGCAGAACATCATGATTAAATTTATTAAGGCTCTGTGAGCAGCACTGCAGAATCCCTCTCATTGTACTGACACTACCTAGAATGTGTGAGATATTCTGCAGTCAGCTGCAGTCACAGTGTGGTGTCCCAAAGTCATCTCAGAGGTACGGGAAAATACAAAGTTACACAGTAATGTCCTTCTCTATCAGAATGTTAATGGAGTGTGAACTATATCAAATGAGCACGAAGAAGAAAATTTGCTGCAAATTTTACTCAACAGCAGCTGAAGCTATCATACATCAGGAAATGAAAATAAGAGGTGAAGAGTACATACTTTATTATTTCAGCAACCTACTGTACTAATAGAATAAAAACTTTTCCTCATAAAAAGCCATTAGTCTGTGCTGACCATTCACTTTCTCTCTCCCCAGGAATGAACCGATACACAGCTGAGTCTACTTCAGTACCTACACAATGAACTGTCAGTTGAAAACAACTAATATTCTACTATTTTTCACAGACTTGTTTTACAGCTTCTATTTTATGACTCACAGGTTAAAACCAAGTTCCTACACTATGTGGAAAATTTTTGTTCCATGACCTTGAACACGACAGAAGTTAGACTTTTTTTTTTGGTCAAACTTTCATGACATCTGCAGCTACAACGTAGGTCTAGCCTACCTTTCAGGAATACAGATTGATGCTATTGAGCTGTTTATCATATCAGTTTTAAGGCAGCAAAGTAAATACTGTTCAGAAAGAAAAAAAAGAGGTAGTAATAGGGAACGGGTGTTGAGATTTATCAGCTCACAATACAATGTGTGTTACATGCATAGGCTTTGGGGTAAGAACCTTGGACTTTGCTTGCAACACCTTAAGTTCGTTGTTCAAAAGGTTGATGGAAATATTTCTGGATTACAAGAAGTTGCTGAAATTTTTCAGTAAAACTCTTACAGCTGTATAAATATTATGAAAGAATATATGTTACTCATACACATTTATTTTTTCTCATGCAGATTTTCAGACCACCAGAGGACTCTCAGTTCCTACAGCTCTAGAGTCAGACCAACAGCATTTCACACAGGGATGAGAAATTCAAGTTTGAGGATCCTTTTACCAACCTGGACCTTGCTTCTCTCTTCACAACAAATACAAATAAAGTTGTGTGCAGACATACTAATTAAAGGTTAGATTAGGGACAGTAAGTATGGAGAAGCCCTACTGTTTGCATCAGCCTTGTCAGTAGTTCAGAATCAGCAGGGATGCCTGAACATATTCCTATTGCTCCCTGATAGTGTCCATCCACAATGGAACAGATACAGTGTCTTTATCAGCTCTTCCCTTCTCCACATCCCTTTTTGCTTTCTCTCCTTTCCTGCAAAGACTAAAAAAACCTTGTATTTTTAAAAATACTTTGAATCTGCTATTTTCTACAACCCCTGCCCTACCCCTTGCTCCCTTCCTCCAATCCCACTCCCTTTGCACAGCACTTTCCCACTTCCCTCAGCACCTCCACCTGCAGCAGCTGCTGTTGGCACTGAGGAAAATGCCTGTCCCTGTGTGCAGAGCCCATCTGGGTTTTACTTGCTAAAGAGAGGAATTGCACAAAAGCAGGGAAGTTGGCTAAAAGACTAAAATAACTGCATATGCCAGGATGCTCTATGAAGATACCATATAAGAAAAGCACAGTTAAAAACACAGCATAAGAGTGAAAAAATCCACACCAAAACAACAAAAGTTGCCTAATAGTTCTCCACAGTGCTCCATCTCCAAAAGACTGTATGGAGAGCAAAGAAGGCTCTCATTAGACATGAAAAATATTCTTCTAAAGACTAAGGGTGTCCAAAAAGGAAAACAGAACTCATGGGCAGGGAAGAAAAAGATTGTATGAGTCTCAGCAGGCCAGTATAAGGAGTAATGCAAAGTCACTATATTTAAAGGACGTTTTTAAAAGACAGAAAATATTATAAAACAGAAATGAGGAAACAATGGAAAGCTTCACTCTGTAGTGAAACGATGACAAGCATTAAAAAACATTGCATTAAAAAAACCCAAATAGACAAAAAAAATCAAACTCAACAACAAAAATCCCAAGCTATTTAGTTTTTTTTTAAATTAACAAAAATAATCTGCAGTCTGTTCCACAAGCAACAAAGCAATATTAAGATACAAAGAACACAAACTAAAAAACATTGCATTGAATGAAGGAGCAAACATTGAAAGCAAGCATTTAGTAACCCCTCCTAATCAGGCTTTAAAAGATCTAGTATTTTATGAAATGTTTGAAATACGCACTGACCTACTTAGAACATTCACAACCAATTAAAAAAAAATAGAAAATAAAAAGGGAAAAAAGCCTGAGTCTAGGAGCTGCTCAGTAAAGCCAGAGATTCCCCCTCCATTTAGTGCTGTGATAACTTTGAAAAGCACTTCTTTCCCTGCAAATGCTATCTCACTGAAACACTGCTAATAATGATTTAGGTTCCAAATTAAGCTTAAATATCCCGTTTCTGCCAAAAAAAAAAATGTAATCGCCTACAAGTGTCAGAGTGCTGCACTACTAAAAGCTGACATCAGCAGCAGGCAGCACAGGCAGGTGTCAGTCTGTCCTGGCATCTCTCCCTGGGGACAGCCAGCAAACTGGAGCAGTCGCTGGGGAGGTGTCATCTGGCAGGGAAAAGTGGGTACCCCCAAAAGCTGAACGCAGTCCACAAAGCTCCAGAAGTTAGTCACCTTGACCTTAGTTATCAGCTAGGTAAGGAGTCAACTTGCATATTTAAGGTGGAGCTCACAACAGCAGCAAAGCCAATCTTGAGCTCTACTGATTTCTATATTTTGCCTTGAGTCAGGTCTGTGTCTCTAAAAATAAGTTTCTAACCTCTACCAGGTGAAGCTTTCTAACAGCAGCACTTGAAAAGAACAGCCACTGAATGTGTTACCTAAACTCCTGATGGAAATGAACCCAAATACTTTCCAGCAATGTCAGAGAGGAAGTTTAGAGTGGAACTGGAGGAAGAAATAGCCTGACATCCTCTGGGAAAGAAACCCACTGGAGAATCCAAAATTAGATAGATAATACAGGGAAATAACGTTGTCTCATCATCTTCTGCAATCAAAAATGAAGACTAACACCTTCAAGATAGTGAAAGAAGTATTTATCAGAGTAAATATTTGGTCCTACAAAAACAAACAGCACTTTAAAGACACTGAAAATTACTACAGCTCTCGCAAGAAAGTAAACACTTCTGCAATCTTCCTGGATAGATGATGATGAAGCAGTGAATTAAAATACAGTGAAGTTACCCACTCTGTGTTTGGTGTTTTGCTTTCTTGTTTTGGGTTTCTGGGGGTGGTGTGTGTTTCTTCTGGTTTTGGTTGGGGTTTTTTTGTTTGTTTGTTGTGTGGGAAAACACAGCCACAAGGATTCATCTCTATGACTTCATCAGAAAGCGATAGGAACTGTCTCCACTGAGCTGGGTGCCTACAGATGCAGGGGCTGCTGCCCTGCAAAGGATCCATAACAGACACAGGAGGTCATCCCCCAAAATGCCAGTGTAGCATGAGAGACGTTCATGGAAACACACTATACTACTAGCTTGTTATTAGGATGAGAATCCAACATTTTAACTGCTCATATTACAAAAACACCGATGGCCTGGCTAATTTGAGGACCATTTCTCATTGAACTCACTACACAGCATCCACTTGTCTGAAGAACTGACAACTGTCCATGCAGGGCAATGCCTGAAGCAACTTAGGACAACTAGAAGCAGGTTCCTGAAGCCATAACACCTCATAAAAAAATGTGCACAAACCACAATTTATCCTCTCAAAATATAAATTAAGCAGCAACTTTTAAATATTACTTTAAA
>JAOEGS010022991.1:0-11498 GCA_025447755.1 Corythornis vintsioides
CCCCCCTGCAGTTCCTGATCTATGCCTCTTACTTTGCGGCCATCTCGCTGGTGTTCTTGGGCAGTGGTATATACAGTATTATAAGAGCTTACAGAAGACAAGAGTGGATGCAAAGAAGATCTCCAGAAAGCCAGTAGTACACCAAGTGAAGACCCTTGGTGGCTCCATATGAAAAATACAGGTCTGGTTTTTAATCTCTGCCTTTTCTTCCCAAGACATACCTTAATGGTATTTGATCTGTATTTATACTATATTAGTAGTACATTTTAGAAGGTAATGTATTAGCTCTTGCATAAGTAAGACCAAATATCTTCTTTCTAAAATGCCTTTTGTTCTTCTGTTGCATATATGGGATGTGCAGCAAAGAGCAGTAAGTTTTCTCAAAGAATTAAAGCCTTGGGAGGTTTTGGTCTAAGGTTGCCATTGAACAAGCAGCTTTGATTGTCTAGTCAACTGCTACTCTTTCTGACACTGAGGTGCTGCTGCAGGGGGCACTAATAGACCTCTCTGGAGAGCCCCAGGCCTGGAACAGGAGCTGGCCTGAGGCCTGGGCTCTGCAGCATGGCTCTTGCTGTGGCTGCCCTATGATGCTGGATGCTCCGTTTTGAGGACTGGTGTGTTTATATTTATGCACATGCTTCACTGAGCTGCTTCTACTGTTTCTGCTCTCCTGTCCATCACCCTTGCTGACAGAGTCTTACCTTAGCTGATTGTGTCAATTCCCCCAACACTGGGGCAGCTTGTGACACTGGTGAATTGGCTATCAGCAGCCCCACTTGTGCCATGAAGGCCTGTGGCCAAGGGATTGTAAAGATGGAGGGGACTCTTAGTGGAGAGTTTCAGAAGACAAAATGCTAATCCAAGGGACCCTTGGGCATCTTTCCCTTTGTCCCCTGGGACTGCAGGTTCCTCCGATTACTGGAGTCACTGCCTGCCAAGCCTGGGGCTGGGTGGTTTCAGTGGGGTGGTGGATGTTAGTATAGCACTGAGGAGAAAGGTGACTTGCAGGCTTTTAAGCTTTTCTTTGTGCCTGTGGAAAATTGTGACTAAATAGTCATCTTCAGTATGGTAGTTATCAGGATAGCTGCCTGAGGCTTTGAAAAATGCTGATTTCTGATCTGTCAGTTTTCCTCCCCTATTTTAAAATGCCTTTATGCTTCTGATTGGTCTCTAGCTACTAGTTCTACCTTTTCTTTCCACCTAAGCACGACAATGAATGTTTGTAGTGGGGAGTTCTCTTCTTTTGTCCAGTCTAAGCAATCTGGGACTTGCCTCATGCCTGTTTTTTAAAAAATAACTTATTTTTTCCAAATTGCTTCAGCACTGGAAAAGAGTTGCACATTGTGCTTGGGAACCTGGGTTTTTAGTCACCATGACAAGCACAGCAAGAGATATCCTTAGTATACTGTGGAAATGGCCTGTGGACTGTCCCTGTTGCTATGCAGGTTGTGATGAGTTAGCGTGCAGAAGCAACGAGGGAGAAGAGGCAATGCTGTGTGCTTCCCTCCTTGCATTCTCTGTGTGCTGCTTAGAGCTGCTTCCAGGCAGAGCCTGAAGAACCAGCTTTGGTTCATTGCTTGCTTTTAGTGCCATGGAGATTTCACAGCACTGGGGCTGGCAAGGTGTTTCTCCCCTGGCTGGGACAAGTATGGCCTTTCTTAACACTTCTGTGAGCTTCAGCCTTTACCGTACAAGGTGAATGATTTGTGTGTTTGGGATGTGCTGCCTAGGGTCTGGAGAGCGTCCCAGACCACCTGCTCAAGGGAACTCACTCCTCAAAACTTCCCTGTTTGCAGACTGCCTTTTAAAACAGCCCCCTAAAGAGGGGTTCAGTGGTACTGGCATATACACATGTAAACTTAACTGCCTTGTCCTGAAATGGAAACTTGAAGTCACATAGGTATATATATTTCTTCTTTTACTGGTTTTTGTTTTAAGAAAAAAAGAAAGCAAACCACCAAAAATCCAAAGCCATGAAATACTATCAGATGAGCTGTTCTGGGAAAGAAATAGTGCATATCTTCTATATCCTGTCCTTTGAGTTCCTTGGTCTGGTGGCATTTGGAGCAAGGCACGAGGGGTCGGTGTACAGCACTCGTGTCGAATGAATGGAAGAAGCAGCTCAATTTTAATCATGTTCTTCATACACAGATCAAATGTTTGATGGGGAAAATCCCAGTTACATAAAAGCAAGTTGAAAATTAACTAATGAATTACAGCAATAACAATTTTTCTACCAAAGTAATGAAACTGTGGCAACTGCAATAGAGAGGCATGCTACACTGCATTACATCTTCAGGCCTATTTGTATGGAAGCCACACCTGGATGTTGTTCAGGTTTCTACACTGAAACAAAAAACTGCAATAGAGAGGCATGCTACACTGAAACTGTTGCTGTGGTGATGAGGGGACTATAGAGCCTGACTGGAGTTGTACGCAGTTACTGATGCCTATGAAATTCTGTAAACATGTTGACATTGTTGGTTTCTAATTGAACAGCTATTTTTTCATTAAATAAAAGTACTCCCGAGATAACCTGTGTGGCCAGTGTTTGGTTTGTATTTTGATACTTTGCTAATCCACAGCACTGCTGCTTCGGGATGTTCCAAGCATCTCTGTTACAAAAGGGGAGGGGGGAAATTGCTGGGTAAAAGCATGCAAAAAGAAGCAAGTCTCAAGAAGCTGGTAGTCAGGTGGTTTGTATAGGTTTTCAGAACTTGGTGCATTGAGGATCCTTAATTGATGATCAGTTCAGAAATAACACTCTAGATCCACTGTGGAGCTTACCAGTGCTGGCTAAACCTTGTCTGGATGCATCAGGTTCCTGAGGGTAACTAAGGGAAAGCAGGTGTAGGTTTGCCATGCAGGAAGACCTTTCTATTTACATTGACCTAATTGCAAAATTGAGGCTTAAGGAGCAAGTGCTGTAAGCTTCCCACCCTGACACAGCCACACTTTGCCCTGGAAAGCTCTCCCTGTCTTGTGCTTTTAGGAGAGAGGCCTTGTACCTTGTAATACTGTCTGGACCGGAGGGGAAAGTAGTCTGAATTTCTTCTGCCAGTTTAATGCATTTCAGTGTGGGTAGTAGCCCAACAAGACTTCTGCACAGCACCAAAAACAAAAGAAAGGCAGTGGTCTGGGGAAGAAATCTGTGGAGTCTTTCTTACATGTATTTCCTTGAGAGCCTTATTGCTGATGCAGGAGGGATAGGACTGACAGCATGTCAGGCTTGCTCTGGATTTCATTCATCTGTCTTCTCAGGGTGAATACAGGAGTTGGCTGTGCAGGGATGAGCTTCTTGAGAGGATTAAAATCTCCGCTTTTATGTGACAGGAAGGTAACTAGTAGCTCATACAGGTATAGCATGACCCTTTAAAGTGGATTCAAGCGTTTCATGTCTCTGGTGCTGGGGAAAGGTGCTGTGACAAGAACCCTGAGGCTGCTCTTGCCTATGAGTGAAGCAGGTCCACGTGAACTGTGGCAATCCTCCTTGCTCCTCCCATTGCATTGTGCCATACCCTGTATGGCTGAGAGCTCTGACAAGGGACACCCAGCTGCTGTCAAAGAGCTGAATTCCTGTGCTGGTGATACAGTATCCAGTGCTGTTTGATGGAGATGAGATAAATGCTACATGCTGCTGGAGCGTCTGCCTGGGATGCTGTGGGCTGTTTCTTTGTTCCAGCCAATGCCTGGGGCTGCTGGAGGTGAGTGATACCACCAAGCTTGCTATGATGCTGGGCTGCAGGATCACTGTGATGGGGCGAGGGCAGGAGCTGGGCTTGTTCTGATCAGAAATAGAGCTGCTGGAATAGAGCTGCCAGAGGCTGCTGATTTGAGACCACCACCCACTGCTGGTTCCCTGGGCCAGCACTGGCTGTGACAGCCCACGAAGGCTTGGCAGGGTTCTACCCAGCAACAGCCAGTTGCTCTGACAGTGCTCTTGGGACAAAGGGAAGGGCTCTGCACGGAAGAAATTACGTTTTCTTCTCTATCAGTGTGATTGTAGCCAAGTACTCAGAAGGAAAAAGGACTTTGGTTATGGAAGGGGCAGGAAACTGACAACTCTGGACCCTGGTCCCAGCAACTATTGACAGTATCAGCTGTTTGCTACATAACATACAACCAGTGTTAAGAGGTTTCTTTACCATTTCTCAGGAGATGTTAGCCTTTCTCTGACAAACATACTCACTCTATATGAATCGGTGTTCCCTAAACACAGTGTGGGATGCATTAGTGACATGTGAAAGAGCAACCAACATGTCAGGGCCTGTCCTTGGAGATCTGTATTTCTTAGCTGTTCTTTCTGTTGTATTTTTTCCTAACTGCTCTGTAGCTCCCTCACAGATGGGAGCATCTGAAAACCTACATTTAATGACAGGTGGGTTTAATGAATTCATGTATGAATTTAGATTGACCTTAAGATATTATTAAATAATCATTATCAAGCATCACAGCTTGATCCTCTTTAACAATGGGGTCTAATCCTTGCCTTACAATTATGCTGATTAGCAGTTAGTCAAAATGTCTCTTATGAATGAAAGGATAGAGATAGCTTATAAGATCCGTTGTCTTAGGATAAAAGCATGGATAAAAGCTTTGATACTGTGATCAATTCTCTTTATTTTAGTATTATGTGAACTTGACAAAGCCACCTATCTCTGAAATGTGGAAAATGAGAAATTTGGCATATTCTCTTCAAAAGCAGGTTAACTGTATGACCCTGGGTAAGGTCAGTTGTTGAAGTTTTTCCAGGAATAGCAGGAACCATCGTCAAGCAGCTACCTGAGTGTTATCTCTGGTAAAAATATCAGGGAGCCCTTCCAACCCACTGAAAACAATGTCAAAACTCATTTCTCTTTGTCATTATGTAGTATGGCATTAGCAGGAACCCCCGGGTTGTAGAGTCCAGCCTCCTGCTGGGGCAAGTGGCCTATGATGACAGAGGTCTTCAGAGACCTCCTGAACCCCACCTTGAAGGTGTTTTAGCTTTCCTACCCTGCATGACTTTGAGTGAAAGGGTAACTCTGCCCACATTGCTCAGTTATCAACATGATGGCTAAATTTATTCATGCTGTTTTCTGCCCATACTTTCTTTCATGAGCATTCACCCCTTACTACAGAGAGGGGTGTTGCCCTCTGAGGTCTGTGGCCACCTGGTGTATTTGTCATCCCATCCATCACTTTGCTGGGACAGTGCATTCAAAACTGGGGGCCACAGCTGTGTGGGGGATGGTGTGGTGGACACCATGTCAGTGCTGCCAGTGAGGACAACTCCCTCCCATCACCATGGAAGAGCCATGCAGCTATGGTCCAGGCCTACAAGCAGGAAGGCTGCAGAGAGTCACCCCCAAAACACAGTGCTGAGAAGCACCACACGATGCTGCATGAGCCTTGGTAACCCCAGAGGGCTGCCAGGGGAGTGGGCTGCTTCCCCTGGCTGAGGGAAACCACAAGATGTGTTGTACGTTGTGAGGTTTATACTTTGGTCTCACACTGGTGCTGTGGGTGGGAATTGAGGCTGACTTTTGGAAATGGTTTATTTGTTTTTCTAAAAATCAAGCACATCTGTGTTGAACTACACCTAGTGGGGTACAGCCAGTACCTCTCTATGGTACCCAGTGACAGCATGAATAATCACATTTATTTTGAGCCTTTCAAAAGCTAATAATGTGTTTACCCAGCTGCTCAAATGCCATTATTGCTTCTCTGAGGCTGGGCAGCACAGTCGTGCCCTCTGCAATGCCCTGAAAGGCTGCAGCAATGGCAGCCCCTGCCTGTGCCACCACAGCCAACCTTCTGCTGAAGGGTGAAGCCCAGGGCTAGCCCTGGCTGTGCACCACGGTGGGGTCTGGTGGTCACAAGGACACGCCTTGTTGTGGAGCCTGCTAATCACAGGTGCATGGCATCCACCATCCACAGGGCTGTTTGGTACTCCATAGAAGAGGCAGGGATGTGCCACCCCGCCCTGCCACACAGCTCTGCTGAGGATCCTCCCCCCTCAGACAGCTTCTCTGGCCCAAGAGGTTAACGCAGTGTGATTTTTCATGGGTCTTTTTTTCCCGAAAATATTTGATTTAGGGTGTTGGTTTTGTTTGCTTGTTGGGTTAGGTTTTGTGTTGTAGGTTTTGTGTTGTGTTTGTTTTGTGTGTTGTTTATTTTTGTGTTTAATTTCCTCTTTTTTTTCACATTTCAAAGCTCTAGGAGCAATGTGTGGTACGCGCGAGAGGTGCCTCTGTCGAAACGCGGCAGTGTATTAACAAAAGCTCCCATGTTAACTGTGCTTTGGAGCTGATGACATCACTCATTACCGAGCCGGAGCATGAACAATACAACACAACAACTGCCGACGCTCGAGCTGCTGCCCCACAAGTGCATAATTAACGGCATCAAAAGCTTTTCAGCGGGGCAGGGAAAACCACCTGCCACGCTACTGCCCCCCTCCCGGGCGCTCTCGCCCGTGGGTCCCTCCCGTTTCTGCTTCGCCTTCATTTCCGAGCGCTGAAAGAAATTGCGTGACGCAAAATCCCCTCAGGTCGCGAAAGGCGGGGGACAAAAGGGAGCGCGGCGCGAAGCCCGTCTACATGCCAACGGGGCGGGGCTGCCTCGTCAGCTCGACTGTGCCCGCTGCCGACTGGGCTCCGGCGGCGAGGAAAAGGTGCGGCCGGGGGGGGGGGGGTTTGGTCCTCGGGGGCCACCGTCGGCGGTGACCGAGTCTGAGGGAAGGTGAGCGGGGGGAGCGCGGCCCCCGCCGCGCCCATGGCAACGCCGCCGGGCGCACTGGAGGGAAGGGAAGCGCCGGGGCGGGCGGCGGCACCGGCACCTCGTTCCCCGAGCTGGGCGTGGAGAGGCAGCGGCCGGGCCGCGGTGAGCGGGGCAGGGCGGGGGGTGAGGCGCAGGAGGCGGCTCGCTGCAGGAGGCTGCCGCCGTGTGCGTTACGGTCTCGGTGAGAGGCTCCTTCGCCCGCTCACCGGTGCCGGTAGTGATGGCGGTGAGGTGCTCGCAGGCGGGGCGCCAGGGGCAGTGCCGTTTACCGGTCTGGAGCAGCAGACGCTGACCGCGTTGAAAGGCTGAGCCGGGTGCTGCTGGTCCCGCCCGGGGGACCAGCAACGCACCCTACGGGCGTTGGGTTGAGGTTGATGGGTCTGTATATATGGGTATTTTGGTGCAGAAGGATAAAAGAACGAATGTACGTCCCCGAATCCTGCTTTTCGTTGCAGCTGTGCCTACCCTGTGCCTGACTATAACCACGGAGAGGTGTTAATGACCTCTGAGGAACAGTTTAGTTGCAGCATAATTCCCCACCTTCTCCAAATAGAATAGAAAGTGTGGAAAAAAAGAGGAAGAATTGAGATCTTCTGAATACTTCTTGTGCCTTATTAAAGCTGAAGCACTTTAATCTTCACTTCGTAAGACCCTAAATAGAATAGGAGCTGATTCAGGACTTTCTGAATTAAGGTCATTAAACAGAAATTATAATTTCAGCCATAACTGTGTTACAGCAGAAGAGGCTGATTTTTATGCTGCTCCCTTTAAATAAATTGAACATCTTTCACTATTTGTGTTGTCACAGATGGATGTGAGAACCTGTTATGTCAATGGCACAATTCAGCTTTGTATCTTTTGTGTCAATTTACTGTAATGATGAAGTTAAAGGGAGACAAATCTTTCGTTCTGAGTACATACTGTATCTAAGTAACCTCCTTTAAGAACCTAGGTCATGTCACCACCCAAACTGAGGATGTATGTAAAGCAAGGGGTATTTCCCAGCACAAATATTACATGTCCTATGAGAAGAAGTGCAGGAAAAACATGATGGAAAAAGACATGGTGTGAAAAACCAAGACAACAAAAAGTATGAACAAACTTGGAAAAATTAAACTCCTGAGAAATCTAATGTGATTGAATGAAAGATTCTTGTAGCAAGTGGTGGCTAAAAATAAGTGAATGAGAAGCCAAAAAATTGCCAGAAAATATGGATCATACAAAAGAGTTTTTACAGAGTTTCTGTACAAACAAATTTGCACAACAAAAGTGAGCAGCATGGATCTTCTAGGACTTGTGCATCCCACGATTTTGCAATGTAATTTTAAACAAGATTTCTTTAAAGTGAAATGGGCCAGGTAGATCTAAAGACTGTAAAATGGGAACGAAGAAAGCTGACAGTAGTTCTAACAAACATACAAGAGTGGTCTCTTTGTCCAAGCACAAGATGAACAGGTAAGAGGTTCAAGAGTTAGCTCTGTCAGAGACTTTGTGCTAGACATTCAGTAAGTCACTCTGGTTTGCTTTGACTCAAACCTTCCCTTAGCAGCCAGAGCTGGAAAGGCCCAAACTGTTCCTATTGGTGAACCATCTTTAGTCCTGCAGTGCTGTGCTGCTGGCTGATGTGGTTGTGTTCATCCTGCTCACACCTTTGATGTGGGTGCCATAAGAAGTATCAGTGTTCTAGAATTGTGGTTTTCAAACAGGTTTTTTCCCTCTCCTCTTTGTAGCATTATTTTAACGCCATCACCAAAATGAGTGAAAAGGAAGACCAAGATGGTCCAAGAGATATAGGTGATTTGACAGAAAATGAAGAATATGAGGATGATTTTGAAAAAGACCTCGACTGTCTAACTAATGAAGAAGAAAACCTTGGTGAAAGAGAGGTACTTGTTAAATTAAATGCTAGATTTCATAGTAAGAAGACAAAATGAAGTAACATTTGAAAGTCTAAGCACAAAATTCAATATGGTTTGAAATGTGTAGGTACATACACTGGATTTTGACAAGGAATGTTATTTGGAATAATAGTGAAAAGCAATTTAGTAACTGGTTACATTGGTTACAGTTGCCTTAAAACAGAAAATTCAGTGTTCGGTGAAAGTGATATGTTTCAAAATTACTTCTGGGTTCCTTTGTTTGTGCAACACATGTTCTGTTTTTGTGCTGTCACTTCTCTCTTTACTGTACAAGCCATGATTAGTTGAACTTTGTGCAGCTGAGAACATGAAGAAACTGCAAGAAAGTTGTTAGTGCCAAGAATGGTGTTAGTTATGACATGCTCTATCTGACAGCCTCTTGTAGAATTAGGATAATTAGCACTGCTCTTCTGTCTTGCTGTTTCTTTTTTCTCTTTCACTGATCTGTTTTTTGTTGGGAGAATAGACTGGTTTATTTTAACTTTTTAGAAATCTGAAAAGAATGAAGAGGATATTGAAGCACAAGTTCTTAAAGTTGCAGAAAACTTTGAGGAAATGGAAGAAAATTCAGATCTTCTTTCAGAGTTAGATAAAGATGTGAAAGTGAGGCCCTCCAATGAAGAAAGTTTGGAATCTAGATCTGATATTAAACAGGGGGACCATGTATCTGACATGGACAATGCTGACAGTGAAAGCTCTATCCAAGAATCCAAGCTGGAAAAACAGCAGGAACTGGGTGAGGAAGAGGATGAAGAAATAAAGCGTTATATCTTGGAAAAGATTGAAGAAGCCAACAAACAGCTGGAGAATCAGGGGCCCAAGGAGCAGAACAGAGAACGGAAATTAAAATTTAAGGATCAGTTGGTGGATCTTGAAGTTCCTCCTGTAGAAGATGCTGAAGTTTGTAAACCTGACCTTGCTAGAGGAGATGATGTTTCAAACAGCCTGTCTCGGTTGTGTATTTCAAATGAAACGGGACACGAAAACCCATCACTTTCACCATCTGTTGGCAAGGCTGAAAAGGATGGTAAAATCCTAGTGGAAAAAGATGGGAAGTTTAAACTCTTAAGTTCACAAGATATTGAAAGCCAGGGCTTTTTGCCCCCTGTAAGTGTTTCTTTCACCGATATTGAAACTCAGTGTGTGGCTCCCAAATCTTCACTCTGCCGTCCTTTTGGCTCTGTCTCCCAACTGAAGGAGGTGCCTCCAGCAAGAACAGGAGCCCAGGCTTCTCCCGGGGAAGAGCGTGTGCATTTCCCTAAGCCTCCATCTAACCCCAGGCGTCATCCAAATTCTGCTGCGCACGCGGCGAGAGGGCTGGGGAGGCGGAGGACTCCGCAGAGGGCACAGTCTGCAAACGTGCCTGTCAAAAGCTCCACTTACTGCCTTTCTCCCAGGCAGAAGGAGTTGCGGAAGCAGATAGAACAGAGGAAGGAAAAACTGAGGAAAGAGGTAAGGATACTGAGGCAACAAGTAGCTCACAGTGAGCATCCTGTTCCTTTGCTTCACAGCGAGCACATGTTTAGGGCATCTACTTCCATTTTCCTGTTACGATAGAGCCAGCAATAATAATAATAATTCTTTGGAGTTTGTAAGAGTCTCTCAAAACTCCCTCAAAAGCCCACAGAGTGACAGAGCATCATGCCTTGCTCACAGGATAGATTAAGTATTTGTTTCATATATCCTCCATAGATAGGCCTTCTGCTATATTGTTTTACTGCTTTTGCTTACTGGCTCACTTTGTACCCAGGTTCCATTACAGGTCCAGTGTTTGCTGGAGCATAGCACATGGAATTGCATCTCCACAGGTTACACTGTTATGCAGGAGGTTAACATTAACCACAGCTATAAAGGTGCATGTTTGCAAACTCATCAAGTATGTAATAGGCAATTTTCACATGGGAGACTGGGCAGCCATAAAACACAGGTGAAAAAGGGCTGAAGAGGAGTGTGTGTAACATGTTGGAAAGATACAGCTGACTTCAAAAGTGCTTGCTTAAGATGCTTGCTGGTGAAGTCAAGTTGACCAATAGTATAACTGGACACCTTTTTTCCTGTAAATGTTTTGCATGGGTGAGCGTTAGTGAGTTTTCTCACTGAGTCAATTGCAAAATAGGTTTTATTCTCCCTTTCTCTATTAATCAGTTTCCTTCTTCTTTGATGACAATAAGACAAAAATATTCCCACTACTGGGGTTATGCTTCTCATATCTAAAGAGGGCAGTAATTTAAAAAAAAAATTAGAAAATCAAATCAGTATCTTATGTATTACTGGGGCAAAAAAAACCCCTTGTAATTCTTTCTCAGCTCCTTATTCACAAAAAAAATATTTACTAGTCAGCCTGTGACAGCTATAACAGAACTTCGAAAATACTTACCAAAGATCTAAAAAACATGTTTTTCCTCACTTTTCATTATGATGATACAGTTAGAAAAAGGTAACTTAGTAGGTATGTTCCTCTACAAAAAGAGCATGAAGCATCTACCATTTTTTCTGTGCCATGATGTATAATGTCATGCTAAATGTCTCTGTTGGCTGACCTGTGGAAAAAATTTATTCCCTTATTTCTTCATTCTTGGAGTTCTTCCATTCTGTGAAGGGTTTCACAGGCATGAAATATTTACTAACATTACTGGAATCCATCTACTTCACTTTGGTGGACTTTCTCTAATTTTAGTAAATTACACATTGTAAATTTGGAGCATAGTCTGAAAGTCGTGTGTTGATGGGAGAAACATCACCTATTCATAGATTCATAGATATTAGGGGTTGGAAGGGACCTAGAAGATCATCTAGTCCAACCCCCCTGCCCGAGCA
>JAOEGS010022993.1:0-10248 GCA_025447755.1 Corythornis vintsioides
GGGGGCGGCCCCGCGGCCCCCGGCGGGGGGGGGGGGGGGGGGGGGGGGGTCGGACCCGCCAGGCCGCGATCCCTCTTAAAGCTGCAACGACAAGCCCAGCGCGGGGCCCCTGCGCGCCTGCGCCCCGCGCCTGCGCACGGCTGCGCGGCCCCGCCTCCCGCGCAGGCGCAGCGGGGGCTGCTCGGGGCCAGGCTGGGCGGGTGGCCCCCGAGCTGCGCAGGCTGTGAGGGCGGGGATGGGACCGAGCACCCGGGAGCAGAGAGCAGGGGGCGGCCCAGAGCGGGCGGGCTCAGGGTAGGAGGTGCGAGGCGCATCCCTGGGTGCGCCAGGCCCAGGTGGGCCTCGAATGGCACCATGGTGGCCACAGGGCCCGTGACCTCGTGGCACTGCCGCCAGGCCCGGTGTGACTTGCTGAGACACCCTGGGAAGGCCTCGCCTCGCCTCACACCATGCCAGGCCGAGCTCTGGTGCCTGGCCATGATGTGGTGTTGCCAGCTGGGTGCTGCCAGGCCGTGGCACCTCCATGGCACGATGCTCTCCAGCATCCCCGGCCATCCCACCTCGTACCCGGCAGCGGTGCTGAGGCCGCCCCTGGGGATGGATCCAGTGGTGTGGGCAGAGCAGGATTGTCGTGACTTCCACTCAGGAACGCTCCAGAAGTTGACTCGTTGGATTTGCAGCCTGCCTGTTGGAGTGGGTATGTATTTGTTTATTCAACAGGATGCTCAAGGGAGTACAAACCATGATTTGACCAAGTAATTACCTTCCAAACCCAAAACTGTGGAAGATTTTAATGAACCTTTGAGCCCAAGACTATTCACTTTTGATTTGGTACCGCTGTGGTATCTAGAGGAGCTTCCTTGCCATGGTCAATCTGCCACGCAGTGGTTGTGAGCACAGCAGGGAGCATTTGCAGGGCATTTGGCTTGTTCCCTTTGCTGGAATCAGCCTGAGAATGTAGACCGATGTGTTTTTTGTTTGTTGTGCCTCTGCTGTATCGCTCATGAATGAGCCATTATGTATTTTTCTAGTTAATTTAACATTTATTGGTACAACTGTAAAACAGCCATGTTTTGGGTGTTGGAATGGATGGTTTAGATTTGACCACGTTGGTTCCTCATCTGGTGTTGATCAAACGTTCATCAAAGGGTTGTTTCTGCAGACTCTGAGGACTTAATCGCATGAAGATTTGCATATCTGTTTAACCTGTCTGTTTACCTGAGGAGTCATTTTTTTTGGTTGTAAAAATGGCTGTAACTTTTCAAGGTTAAAACCTCAATACTTGCATCTTTGTAAGGTGGCCTCTCATTTTCATGCTTTCCAGTAATTAAGATGTTAGCGAGGCACAGGCCTATTAAGAAAAAAATTCAAACTAAAAGACACAGATTGTTGCCTTTTTCTTGTGAACAATGTCCAAGTTTACCAGCACCCACAAGCAATTGATAAGAACAATGTGTTCCCTTCTTCTTACTACTTAAGTAATCTTAAGGGCTAATTAAAACTCTGTCTTAAGTCTCTGCTTCCAAGCGATATCTGATTTGCACAATTCAAGGGTGGGATTAACCAGCAGCTGCTTTCAGTGGTGACTGAAACGATCCTCAGACAAATGGTGCCCTTCATCTGGCCGAAAATGTGAGATACATAATATTGGGATTAATTTCAGGAATCCTGTCAAGTCTGGCTTTAAAAATGACTGAATTCCAAGGACAGTGACATAATTAATGTAATAATTTAATAGGTGATGAATGATGCTTTTCACTTAAACATTAACCCTTACCCTCAAATCTAAAATAATTCTAGATGATCTGTTATTTATTGAAATTTCTTAAAGAATTTGGGATTTTTAACGACAAAAGATGTAAACTGTGAGCTTGATGCAAAACTCAGTAATTATTCAAAAAGCACTTTTGTCCTCGGTTGGCTACAGAGTATTTTATGACTGAATATTTTAAATTTTTAATGGGCCTAAAATACAGTAGCAATAAAAGAAGTTAATAAAACTTAAACCTTACATTGGTATTGGGTTTTTTGGAATAGCTAGAAATTTACTGTGGTCTAAATAAAGGGCTGGCACATGGCAAGGTTCCCTCGGACACATGCAGTGGTGCCCAAGGAGGTGGCAGCACACGTGGCTGTCGTGCACAAGAGGCTCTGGGCACGCCTGGGCACTAGGAAGGCAGAAAATACAGGGAGGGGGAAGAAAGAAGCAACATCCCTCTTGGAAGAGCAGTATTAATAAATGGCCTGAGCAGTGACAATGCTGGGAAGTGTTCAGAAGTCAGGAGGAAAACCCAGAAAGATGAGGTTGGGTCAAGAATTAAGATCTTAAGGGTAACAAGCTGACTTTTTCTTTTAGACCTCTGGTTTCTGATGAATCAGAGTGTGCTGGCTTCACGTTTTCAGCCTTGTTTAGCAAGTGTATGTGTGTGGGGGGAGTTGTTTGTTTATTATGGTTTAATTAAACCTAGATTTTCATGTAATCACAACTCCCAGCTGCTCAGGCATTCAGAATAACCTCAAATACCATAAGGCTTCCAGCAGTGTCACAAAACTTGACAAAACCCTCACAGCTTCTTGGGGCTCCACTGTAAATTTCTGCAGTATTTTACAAAAGGAACACTTTCTATCTTGTTTGAGTGTGCTAATGGGAACAAACATCCTATTGCAGGGCTCTCAGAAGTAAGTTACGGAGTTGATGGAAATATTTGAACTTTAAACATGCAACTGAAAATGCTTTCAGACCACTAAGCAAAATATTTTGTTAGAAATAGATCCTGTTGTTAAAATAGACTGTAACACAACCATATGCTGCTGAAATCTGTGCTGATGGAAGGTTTGCTGGGGACAGAGGAGAGGGTGACAGTAAGTGGGCTATTTGAAACTGGACTCACCCCGGGGTGCTCTGTGGACACCTCTCAGCCCATTCTTCAACCAGGGCATTTGAATTAGGGCAGGGAATTTTCCAGCTTGTTCAGACCTGACTTTCTTCTGACTCTAAATGAGCTGTGTATGTACCAGTGTGGCTGGAAAAGACACTCTAACGTGGTGATGACTTGCGCAGAACAGACCTAGATAAGTGCCTGGATAAGGCAAGGAAAAGATAAGATTGTTCCACGGTATTGTTTTGGAATTGCTCTTTAATTCACCCCCGGAGTGCTCATACTCTGATCTGCTGCACAGTTCTGCGTGAGACTATTGCTCTTGAAAACAGTGACATTTAAAAAAGAAGCCATGAAACGCCTTTCACATGCAGGCTGCAGTTCAGTGAACTGGATGAATGATCTTTGCACATACCCAGGGGCAGGCAGAGCTGAATATAGATCACCCAGAAACCTGCCAGCCGTGCACACCCAGAGCTGGGCTCCTCCCTCCACCCCAGGGTCCCTGCCAGGGCTGCAGCTGAAGGTGCTGGGACTGTAGTGATGTGTGTTCTGGGACAAGCACCAACACCCAATCATCTTGTTTGCAGTGAGCATTTGAACAGGGCAGGGCTGTACAGGGAAATGGGGCTGCTCTGTTGATCCCACATCCCAAGGAGAGGCTCAGGAGAACCATGTGGGATGTGCTGTGCAAAGCTGCAGGGCTCTAGGGGTAGCACAGTGACCCCAGGGTGCTTCAAAGGAAAGGAAAGGGAAAGGGAAGGGAAAGGAAAGGGAAGGGAAGGGAAGCTTGAACTGTGGTGCTTTGGGCATTTCTTTGTCCCTGTTGTGGGGGACTGAGACTGGATGTGATGAGGCATCAGTTCTGCATTGAGTGTGGAGAGACACCCTGGGCATGGGAGCTACAGCCTCCCTAAATCCCAGTGCTCAGCACTTCTGGCCTGGCTGCACAGTGGGTAAAGCTCAGGGCAATGAGGTTGAGTCTGGCCTAGGTGAGATGAACCAGAGCCTGGTGACTTTATTTCCTGATGATTCCTTGAACCTAGAGGCACCTCACCAGCGGGGCAGCAGTGACAGCTCTGGAGCAGATCAGCAGCCACAGCTTTTCTGTCCCAGGGATGCAGAGAACTCCTGGAAACTCTTCATTTTAGGTGGCCTCATCCTGGGCCACACTTGCAAGGCAGGGCTATGATGATGTAAGCAAAACCAGTGAGTATTCCAGTGCAAAAAACTCTTGCTAATGGAGTCTCCTCTTGGGGCCTGAGCAGACTGGGAGGACAGGAGTTCCCAGGGCCAGCAGCGAGGTGGGTTTGATCTCCCAGCTCTGGAGCTGCTCTGCCTTTGTCCACCCAGCATATGGAGCTGCCTCCCAGGGCAGGATTTGCATTTCCCTGCCGCTGGTGTTGTCAGGGGCCTGCTGCCTCCCCGAGGTCCCTGGGGCTGCCAGGACAAAGGGGAGCAGGAGGCTTGGAAACAACACAGGCCAGGGGAAGAGAAAAGCCAAGTTCTGAAAAGCCAGGCTGCTTAGTCAGAGAGAGACGGGCGCGGGAGGGCTGGCAGAGGCCTATTTTCATCCCGAAACTCCCCCTCACGTCCCAGGCTCACTGGGCTGTGTTTGCTGTTGAGATAACAGCCCCTTCCCCCACCACCCACAGAAGGAGCAGCCGTTGCAAAAGGGAAAAGAAAAAAAAAAAAAAGCAAAAGCCAAGGCAGTTGCCTTGCTCTGCCTGCAGGAGAAATGTCAGGAAGTGTCTGCTGGTGGGCGGGATGAAAGGAGGAAGCTGAACTCTAAAGAGAATATTCTAGCTCAGCTCTGGCAAACAAATGGCCCTCTGTGTTTCCCTGGGTAAGAACACCCAGGAGCAGGTCCTCCTGCGTGTGGCAGGACGGGAGCAGAGCAGCCACTGAACATCTCTGAGGGGTTCCTTTGTACACGCTGCAGGATCACAGCACTCCGTGGGTTGGAGAGTGATGTAAAGAGCCAGGAAGAAACACAGGGCCTCATCAATAATTAATAGTGTCTTTTTGTAATGGGCTGGATTAATTTCATTCCTGTTTGGGTGGATCTTGGGGTGTATATGAAAATGGGGCCAGGATTTAAGTTCAGTTCAATCATGCTTTTATTCCAATTATAAATCTATTCTGCATCTTCCTTTTTAAGTCTAAACAACACTGGCTTTTGTTTCCCAACGTGCCAGACAACAGCCAGTTTTTGCAGACCAAATATGGCAGTTCTCAGATGCCCAAAGTGAATCTGGTTATAAATACAAAGGAAATTGTTTTCGTTCGTTGTCAGTGTGCAATGTCAGTTATGGCCAGAACACAGATAATGGGAGCTACACTGGATTTCTCAAATACAGTGATGGAGGAACTTTGTTTCAGACATCATGAAATATTTAAACAGATAGCGACCAACATGTGCAAATGGGGCATCAAGACTTTTACTCATAATCCCTTATTCTAAATGGCTGATGCTCCTCTGCATCAGTGATTCACAAGATTTTTTACTTTTCAGCCTTAAAAATTACCAGCACACCATCCACAAGTCTCTGTTTCTTGCAGTACTTTCATACCAGGCTCGAAGTAGATTTTTGTGTCGAGGCACAAGAGAGGAAATAACAATTTTTCTCTTTGATTTCATATGTTGCTTTGTCTGTTCAACTGCCTGATGCTAAAGCAGTATTAATTTTGTCTTTGACTTCTGAGAGTTACTGAAAAATTACCATCTGTGGAGTTGTTTGGCCAGTTCTGTGCTTTGGAGACCACCTCCTGATTCTTTATAGTGAATCTCACAGGAGTGCCACTTACAGACTCTGGTTGCTGCCTCTTCACACCTGAATTTCATACTGCGACTGCATCACTTTTCCCACAAGCAGTATAAAGCTGTTTTGTTTGTATACTTCTGTCATTTGCATGTTAGGGAAAAAGAGCTTTTTTCTCATTTTCTTGTGGTTAACTCCTGCGTGTTTCCAGTGTTCACTTTTGTGTGAGTTTGTGTTTTGGAAAGCTAAAAATCAGAAAGCACAGAGCAGAGCTTGTGAGGCCGTGGGAAGCCCAGAAGTGCCCAGCAGTTTTTCTCAGAAATCCCTTCTGTGACTTTGAAGCTAGTTTGGATTTTGACAGAGGACACAAAACTATTTCTACTCAAGACGTTCCAGCAACTTAATGGAGTTCAGAGAAAGGAGAAATGGAAATCCCTGGACTGTAACCCTCTCAAGTTGAGAGAACAGTCTGCAGTGAGCAGTGAGCTTGTGGTGCCAGTGGTGTTCAGACAGCAGGCTTCCCTGCACGGCCAGTATTGCCTTTTCTGCAGGCTCTTGAGGCTGATTCAAATCTCTTTTATTCCACTAGGAATCAAGATTATCTCTACTGGAATCAATGATGTTGCTGTGCAAAGACAGTCAAGCCCTCTGTCCCTTCTCCCAGCCTCTGCCTTTGCTTGACTATCACTGTTATCTCTTATCTGGCCCTGCATTAATTTCATCATCTGGGTTAAAAAATGGCCCGCGGGCACATTTGTCATGGCATACAGGAAAAACCTCTTGCAGAGCAGATGTAATCTGTGCTCAGGGAGGGACTGAAACCAGCATGGGGGGGAGAACACTCAGCATGGAGTGGGGTGGGCTGCGGAGAGCTGTGCTGGGGGGCTGTGAGCTCCTCCTCCCAGCTTTGTGCTGCCAGAGCAGCCACTCCTCCTTTATTCTGCCAGAGGTGACCCTGTTAGGGAGGAAACTGTTGAGCTCTGTAATAACGAAGCCCTGCTGCAGAAATCCTGCTGTTCCCTTTATCCCAGAGCACTGCAGCAGGACGAGGATGCTGATCTGTGCCTCCGGGTGCCTCACTCACCTCTCTGTCCTCTCCTCCTGCCTCCCGAGCACCTCTAGTTGTGTGACACGCTTGGATCCATGTGAGCACCCAGTACATTGTTTCCCTCTAGGTCAGCAGTGGCCGGGGAACGCCCAGGGAATGCAGACACAGCATCTCCTCACAGCATTTAATTGCTTCTTCACACGTTCTGTGATTGCTGCAGTTGTGCTGTTTGTACACGGGACACTTAGGAACCTCTGGGGGTAATTATTCTTAATTGGCAGGTTGGACACACGCCGCTCTTGCCTCCTGCAATCTGCAATTAATAACACACAGATAACGCAGGCAGGATTTCTCCTCAGTCACATGTTTATGTTTGCAGGAGGAGGAAACAGTTTAGGGGAGAAGGATCCAAATCAGCCACCTGCCGAGCTCGCTGCCTGCCTTAGCTGGGGCTGCCCTGTGCTCCACAGCAGCTGAGACACCTCTGTGCCAGCCTGGTGCCCCTGCAGAATCTCCTCCAGCCCTGCCATGGGGCTTCTGTCCTGGTCATGGGCTGCATCTTACCACAGTGTGAAAAACCTCCAGAAGTTCTAACACTGGTGTTGTCTCTTCAGTAGATATTAGTGTTTTTGCAAAGAGAATGGGCTCGAGTTCTGCCTCCTTTTTTGCTTCTCCCAACAGCCCCTGTTAAACTAAACTAACGTGTGTGTGTTCTGACCCTCCCAGAGCCAGATCAGCGTGGGGAAAGATTACAGAGCCTCTTGAAATGTTATCACAGTTGTCAGGAGATTCCAGCCTCAGGCACAACGTTTATTTACAGTGGGACATCTCAAGCTTTCTTCCTCAGCATGTGTTTCTGTGTGAGAGCAGCAGCTGCCTGGTGTGAATATTTACCAAATAGGTGACTTACCAGAGGGCTTTCTTATTTGAAGTCCTCCTGGTGACATTGATGTTTCTTTGATTTCAGGCCCAGGGTAAATACTCATGTTGTAGTTACAAGACCTGTCATCATATCCTGGCCTCTGCTAGATAACGTGGAAGTTCAAAGCCTCTTTGTGGACTTCAGAGAAGTCATAGAGATTTCTGGGAGCAGAATGATGCTCTTTATCTCTTTCAAAGGATGCCAAAAATTATTAGCTCCCCAAAACACAGTTAACTTACGCTTGGGGCACAACAAAGGCAAAAACAACCCTTTTACACTCAATATTCTTTGTTGAACAGACACAACCAGGTGTGAGAGCCAGGAAGGGCCAGTTTGTGTGCAGAGAGCTGGTCCCAAATTTCTCCTTCCAGAGCTTTAACCTCTGAGACACCTCGTGGTGGAAACATTTACTGCTCGCGGAGAGGGACTGAGAATCCATTTTAAAACAACCTGGGGCTTCTACTGCACTTGCAGCAGTTGGAGTCCTCCAGACTGGGGTAAAAGCTCCATCTACAGCAGATTTTTATTGAAAAAGTGGAAAGCCACAAGGAAATTAGTTTTATTAAGAGCGAACTGAACCTTTGACTGCCCAGGGCTTCTCAAATATTTATGAGATTGATGGTTAATATTTTATCACAATGATGCAACTTACAGTTTCTGTGCAAAATAAAGCAAACGTGATTTTTGCTTGGACTTCACCTGGAGTTTGGCTGGTCAGACCTGAAAATGAACGTGAGACATCACTGGGAAATTGGGAGCGAGGTGGATGGAAACCCTTGGGAAGTAGAACTATAAAAATGCCTTGTTACTGTCACCTTAGCACACCCCCTGTACACACTGAAACCAGCACCTAGGGAGGGGGAAAGGGCTTTGGGCCTGTTTTCTGCATTAGAACATGGAATAAAGTGACTGTTATCCCTATGAATGTTTACAGCTGCTTTAGTTTCATACTGAGAGTACCCTGCTGGCATTTGGGGGAATGAACATCCACTTTTGTGACAGAGCACAGAGCTGTGTGCTGCTTTTACAGGATCTGTACAGTGTGGATCCTTGTTCCCAGATTCCAGCTTTGGTACTCTGCTAACGGGATGGAGTGAAACTGACCCCCCATGTTGAAGCTGGGGTTCTACTGCCACCCAGGAACGAATACATAGGGTTTTTTTTCCCTTCACATTTACTTTTCCATCAATTTGTGCCAGAAGTAGCCAAGGATATTTATTGGAAAACAGATTTATTTCACTTTTTTCCACCTGAAGCCTGTGGCTGCTCTGGGGTGAAGCGCCCAGGCCCAGCCCCAGCCCCAGCCCCTATCCCTACCCTTATCCCTACCCTTATTCTTATTCTTATCCTTATCCTTATTCTTACGCCCGGGCCGCGTCTCAGCACCGCGTGCTGCGCAACGCGAGGCAGCCCCGGTGGCGGGTTCCCGCCTGACTGACTCCCCAGCCAACCAATCAGCAGCCGAGTTTCAGTGGTGACCTCGCCTCCCGCCGGTCAAACTGCCCAATCAGCACACAGGAGGCTAACGGATCATCCCGTGCGAACGTCGACGGTCAAATGAGCCAATCGGCGGAGGGCGAGCTCGTTACCAATGAGATCAAAGAGTCAGCGGGGTGCGGCCAGGCCATTGGCGGATTCACCCGTCAGTCAGCGCCGCCCCGGCCCGTAGATGGCTGGCGCGGGGGAGGGGCGGCTTCCGGGGGCGGGGACACTATATTAGGGGCGGACAAAGGCGGCGGCGAGGCTGTTCAGCTGGCCGCCATTTTGAGCAGCGGGCTCTGAGGAGCAGCAGCGGCGGCCGGAGCAGCTCTTCTCTTTCTTCTTCCTCCTCCGTCACCACCATGTCGCGGGATCGGTTCCGTAGCCGTGGCGGCGGTGGAGGCGGTTTCCACCGGCGAGGCGGCGGCGGTGGCCGCGGCGGCCCCAACCACGATTTCCGCTCTCCGCCGCCCGGCATGGGCATGGGCCAGAACCGCGGCCCTATGGGGGGCGGCCCGCAAGGCCCGGGCGGCCCGCCGGGCGGAGGCCCGAAGCCTGAACCTTCCAAGCCGCCCGTGTCGACTTCCGCTCCGCCTTCTTCTTCCTCTTCATCTGCCGCTACCACCGCCGGGCCCGCCGGCAGCCAGGCCGGCCCGGGAGCGCCTCCGCCGTCCTCGCTGCCCGCGGGGCAGCCGCCGCAGCAACAGACCCCGGTATCGACGCCCTCTTCGACTCCCTCCGGCCCGGGGGGGCAATCGCAGCCCAAGCCGAGCCCCAGCCCCACCCCAGCCGGCGGCCCTAAGAAAGGACAAGGACAATCGCCCGGCGGTGGGCCCAAGGGACCGGGTGGCCCTCAGCCGGGGCCGGGCGGGCCTCACAAGGGCGGGCCGGGACATCGCGGCGGGCCGGGCGGAGAGCCCCGGGGCCGCGGGCAGCAGCAGCACCAGGGACAGCAGAGCCTCTCCTCGCAGCAGGGCTCGGCCGGCGGCGGCGGCGAGAAGCTGTCGGACGAGGTGAGTCACGGCCCCCTCCCCCTCCCCGAGACACAAGATGGCGGCGGCTGCGGCCGGGCTCGGCGGCTCCGCGCGCTCTGGCCGCCATCTTGAGGGGAGGAGCGCGGGGCGGGGGGCCCGGGAGAGGGAGAGCGCGGGGAGGCGG
>JAOEGS010022994.1:0-49201 GCA_025447755.1 Corythornis vintsioides
CGTGGCTGTACAAAACCTTGCCATTTATAACCGAGACAAAGAGAATACATTTAAATCTGCTGTGTGTATTTTAAAAAAAATATTATTATTTAATTAAAAAAAAAAAAAAAAGAGCCACAGATACCTTCCTGTATGATCTGGGGAACCTAACTCACTCAAGCTTTGCTTTTGTGGGATTCTTAATTTGCCACCAGAAACCTTGGAGTAGATGTAATTTCAGTCTGGGAATTCACAATTATTGAGTATGTGAGTGTGCATGTGTGAGTATTGAGAAGATAGCTACCAGCTGAAACATGTACACTTCTGCAACAGTTTCATTTGAAAGTAATCATTTCATTATCCAATTTGTTCTAGGCATCATGCATTAAAATACTACACCTTCAAATAGACTGACAATATATATTTAACTTTCATTAAAAATTAAAGAATTTTCAGACAGTCTTTGCAATATTTAATTACAGTTTGATGATTTGAAAGTTACTTGAGAATCTTCTATATAATTCACTGTTGTAAAATATAAATGATATATTCAATGTTTGGGTGAGCTTCTGTCATGTGTTGTACTTTGCTTCCTAATAAGCATTGAGTAACTGAAGTGATCACAACTCCGAAATAATTTAACTTTAAAAAAAAAAGAACTGAAAAAATAGGAAGAGGAAGAATTTAGCCCCTAGTCGTAAAAAAAAATAATTAAAAATCAGAATAGCATGTGCCAAAGTTTTGACATGAAAATGCCCTATTTTTCATAATCAATTATATTCATGCCTAAAGAAATTATATTAATGAAATTAATACATAAGCAAACACTTTTACATCTAAAATAGCCTTTTGGTCCCCATTTTCTAATCTAAGTTCAGAGATCTTTTGTTCTTAAATCTTCATTTCTCAACCCCATTGCACTTTCCCTAAAATCTGTAATATGCACCAACTTTGTTTTTGTAAGACTTCCTGAAATTAGATTTTTTTTGCTTCTTCACTGTGAATGTTTTAAAGCTACATGGTAGACTTTACAAATAAACTATCTCAGGATTTTTTCCCCCTTTCTCTCCAAAGACCCTCTGATGACTTGATAATAATGAGAGACCAAGAGGTCAAACAGTGCCTTAGGATGAAATCTTCATATGCAAGATGCCTTTGTTAAGAAAATTATTTTGAATCCGCTGCTCTACATGAGTTCAGGGCTCTGTTTTCAACAAGATTATGAACAGAGTTTTTTGCATTTCCGTAATGATGGGAAAGCTATTTAAAGATAATATTTATTGATAGTCTCTCTCATATGGACTACAGTGAAATACACAAGCTCCAAAAGGACTAAAAAGATTCATCTGTTAGGAAGATTTTGTTACTTTTCACAAAATCACAGAATGTTAGGGGTTTTAACACAAACTAACCAATTAGTGCCTGGAAAAAAAAAAAAAAAATGGAACGACAACAAATGCTTTTCAAGAGGTCAGATGCATAGTGGATTCTCTAGTAAAATTCACCCAAGTTCCCTTTTTCCTTTTTTTTTTTTTTTTCCTTTCTGTTGAAAGACAGTCTTCAATAGCAGGAAGAGATGTTTTGGGACCATCAAAGAGAGCTTTCTAAAACAAACTCAGACCTTAGAGCTTTATGTTTTGCTGTAGAAAAGAAACCCAAATATAAGCCAAGAGTTTTTTGCCTAATACAAGGACTGACTTTTCCTATCGGTGCAAAAAAAAAAAAAAAGCAACCAAAAAACAACAAAAACCAAAACCAAAATCTTATTTTTTCCTCAATAAAATTTTATAATTTTCTTCATGTAAAAAAGATTAGGATGAAAAAATAAACATGTATCTTAAGGATAAAAAGGCTTAAAAACGATTCCAACTATTTTAAAGAAATGTATAATAAAAAAAAATATTCTGACAGAAGCAGAAGAAAAAACTAAAGCAACAAATTTCTTTTAAAAGGAAGAATCGATTTGTTCAGAGTGTGGTTTTGTAAAGGTACCGTTTTCGTACAGACAAGTATTTTTCACAGGTAGTCACACACGTTATCACTCTCTTTGGGAAGCTAAAGAAACAACTTAAAATGAAGTCATTAAGATATGCTACGCTACAGTCCTCCCCGAAGTCCGACGCCGAGCTCGCCGCTCCCCACGCCGCGTTTCGGGGGCTATTCCGACATGCAGATATGCCACGTTACGATCGCTCCTCCTGTAACCCACGGACGCGGCGACAACGCGAAAAAAAGGATGGACAAACACAGCCCCGCACATCAAACACGGCTTGTGCTGCCGGTGTTTGGTGGGCTGTGGACGGAGGGCGAAGATTAATTCATATTAATTAAGCAGTAAATCCAGACCCAGCCCAGCCTAGGACTGCTGGAGTGGTAGCCTTTATTTTTCAGAGCTCCGAAGCCCGGCGGCGGGCAGGGTCCCACGGGGACCCTTCACGCAGGCTCAACACGGGAGTCCGTTCCGTGGCTCGGCCCTGCGGACCCCGCCGCTGCGCGGGCTCGGAGCGCGACCATGCCCCATGGGACATCGTCAGCCCCTTCCCCGCCGGGGCAGAACTGCTCCTCTTCGCTGCGGGGGCGGGTTTCGCCTCCACGGGCCGCCCCGCCGCACTCCCGGGGGCCGCCCCGCCGGCTGCCCCCCTCCCCCAGCACACACACACACCCTCCGTGGGCGCTCCGCAGCACCTACCTGCTTGGTCATGGAGTCGATGAGTCGGACGTAGAAATCCTGCTCCGTCCTGATCCCTGAAACAAGATAAAGGTGTGAGGCGAGGAGCGGGGCCGGCCGGCGGCAGCGCGCCGGGGCTCTCCCGAGGGCTCGGACCTGCCGGGACTGCCGCCCGGGGCCGTCTGTGTCCCAGAAGCACTGGCCGCGGCCGGGCTGCGCCCAGACACCGAGAGCAAGGATGCGGGGAGCGGAGGGAAGCCGAAGTAGAGGCTCCCCCGGCCTCTGGTAGGCTTTCCAGCCGAGGAAGCAGCGGGGGATGGTGGGGCTGACACCGGGGACTCCCAGCCCTTACCATTGCTGTAGAGCAGCTGCAGGCGGTAGTGGATCCCGTTGTTGGTCTTTTCGCTGTTGGCTTCCTGAAGTCAAGGAGGAGACCGGAGGCCGGTGGAAAAAGAAAAATAATATATCACATGAAGCTTCTCCATCACTCGCAAGCCAGGTGCCCCCGGGGCTATACGGGACAGCTCTCAACGCCTTTCCCTGTCCCAGGAACAGCGACGGATCAGGGTAAACCCCCTCCTCGGCTGCCTTTCGGAATGAGGGAAGGTTAAGCGGCCGGGGGGAAGCAGTGATTCCCGGGGTGAGCCGGTGCCGCAGCCCCGGGGAAGCAGAGAGTGCCCGGCAGAGGCGGTTGAGCCCCCCCCGCCCACACTCCCTCCGGGGCACCGGGCTACTCACCTTCTCCTTCTCCACGAAGCCCACGAAGGCGGTGCGCTCGATCTCCACGGGCTGCCCCTGCCGGTCGTACAGAGCCAGGACGAAGTGGAAAAAGTTGGACTTCCTCAGGTTGGAAGGAGGCTGCTTCTCGAAGTGAGCCCGGGCCAGACCCACTCCGCTGGGACCAGAGAGACGCGGGTTAGCGGCAGTCCCGACGTCGCGGCCTCACACCCCCCCCAACCCTTCCCCCTGAAGTCGGTTCCCGGGCCCGTGTCGTCCTCTGCCGGGACCTGGCTGAGCTCCCCCAAAGCTGAGCATCCCCTCCCCCGAGTCGCCTCGGGGCTCTTCCCTCCGGCGAAGGGAGAGGCGCGGCCACGTCGAAATCCCGCGAAGCCGGGAGCGCGGCACAGACCGAACCCATCCCACCCTGTGGCGAGCCCGAAACGCCAAGCAGCAACCCCCCCGGGCACCTACCAACCCTCCCCGGGGGCCGTGCCCACTCGCAGCCGGCCTTGCATGACGGTGGAAGCTGAGTTCAGCCCCGCCGGCGCGTTGTCCCGCGGAGCGCCATGGGTCCTGCCACTTCTCAAACTCGGCTTGAAGCTGTCACCCAAGCAGCGCCCATGTGCCTTATCTTTCAGTTTCAGTCCTGTGATCCTTTCCTTCCCTTCCCTCACCGGAGTGGTGGGTAAACACCGCGACGGCAGCCCATGAGACAACTTGAAATATTTCAGGGTTGTCCCTACAGAAACTTTCCCTTCCTTAGAGGGCTTCAAGGGGAGGGGTGCGGGGCGAGGTGGGAGACACCGGGAGATGTCAACATTAAACTTCTTCGCTGATGCCGGCTCCAGGGCTCAGGCTGCGAATCCGGCATCAGAGTTTGTTGTGGTTTGAGGTTTTTTTCGAGTGGAAGAGGATGAGGAGGAGAAATAAGAGAGAAAGCGAGGCTGGGCGCAGCCAAATCCACCTCCTATTTGAAGTGATTTATTTTTTAAAATCTAAGATATGTGGCAGTGGTTTTACAAAGAGGCTTTGAATTAAATTTGTCCTCGAGAAAGCTTTGCAAAACTCCCTGCTTATCAGAGAAGAAAGGAGGTTGCTGATTCTGACAAGGATAAGAAAGCAAGGTAGATAAATAAATTTTGGATACATCCGTGCACAGTTCGCTGCTTATCAGAGAAGAGTGTCATTCGGAGATCTTAAGACTAAATCAGCAGCAAACATAGTTTTGAAAACTCCTTTCTCCGCGCAAACACAAGGGGCTAGAGAGATTAAAACCCACCTATTCCTATCTAGTGAAACTCACCGCTTCCTTTATTATTATTGGTATTTAATAAAAAGACATTCCTACGGGACAAGAGGGATAAATATTTAACTGGCGACATCTACGCGAAACTCACTGCTGTTAGCAGAGCTCCAGAGACGGCTTTTTGTTGTTAAAGGGGAAAGGCGCTGACCACCCGCGGGAAGCAGCGCTGCAGGCGGCGTGCGCTCCGGGGCACGGAGCGGGACGGGGGCGCGGAGCGGGACGCGGGCGCGGAGCCTGCCTACCTCTGAGCGGCCGTGCTGGCGTCCAGGACGCCGGCTCCCTGCATCCACGTCCGCACCGCGTTCATCCCCGCGCCGAGGGGCTCTTCCTTCATGCTGCTCCCACTCCGCTGGAGGATTACCAGAACAAACAAAAAAACAAAAAAACAACAGCAAAAATCTCTCACCTAAACAAAAAAAAAAAAAAAAAAAAAAAAAAAAAAAAAAGTAGTAAAATCGCCAGGCGAACTATTATATATATGGATATTTTTTTCTCTCGCCTCTTTTTTTCTCTCACTGCAGATGATCTTTGGAATCAAAGCAAGTCAGAGAGAACAAACACAGGAACGCACATTAAAAAAAAAAAAAAAAAAATCCAGAGGCAATCAGAACCCGGTTTTGTTGCTGCCGTTTGCTGCGTGTGCAGTTTGTTTGGGTGCTCGGAGGGGCTGGCGGGGTGCTGGGGGCTGGTTTCAGCGCTCGCAAGCCGGAGGAGTACTTGAAGTCCCTTTTGTATGAAGACACCCCTCAGATGGCAGCAGGAAAAAAAAAAATCTGTGATGGCAATTTAAGAAACAATAGGACGAACGGGAGCTGCGGCAGGCTCTGCTACATCAAGTGTCATTTTCCAGTGACAAGAGAGGCAAGTCCCCCCCCCTTTTCCCCCTCTCTCTTTTCTTTCTTTCTTTCTTTTCTCCCTCTTTCTTCTCTCCCAGCCGAAGCGCTCTCTCCTCCCTCCTTCAGCCGCGCAGGAAGCGAGTTGTCGGAGCCGGGCGCACGCCGGGAAGGGAGCGAGAGGGGCGCACCCGCGGCGGCAGCGCGGACGGACGGACGGACAGCCGGAGGGAGACCCTGGGGCTCCCGGTGCCCGCGCCCCCTCCCTCTCCCGCAGTGCCGGGGCGGACTCGCCGTCTCTCCCTATGGGAGCCACTTTGACTGTCCCCGCCGCCGAACACGAGCCCCGCAGCCCCGGCGGGCGGGGGGCGTGACCGCCACCGCCACGCCCCCTCATTTGCATCTCGTCACCGCTCCCCCCCCTCCCCACTCCGCGGCGCCGCCGCCAATGGCCGCCCGCAAGTTGCCGCCGTGGGGGCGAAGCCACGCCCCCGTCGTTAGCATAGCCCCGCCCAGACGCCCCAGTCGGCCCGGGGGAAAGTTGCCCCGAAGCCCCCCCGGGGGTGGAGGGGCATTAATACAAACAATGTCGCGCCTTTGTTCATCAACGAGGCGGCGACGCTGCTGCCCGGGCTGCCCCGCGCTAGGTACCCGCTGGGGGTGTGGGGGGACACGAACACACTCCCGAAGGAGGGCACCGTTTCGCTCCCGGCACCGACCCTCCCCAGCGCCGGCCCTCGACAGGGAGCCGTGCTCCTCGCTCCCGCACAGCCTTCAGCCGGCGGGGACAAGCGGCAGCGCTAATTGCGAGGGTAGCGGAGCCCTCCCCGCTTTCCCGGGTCCCCACCCCCTCTACAGTGCCAGGCTGCCGAGCCCGCCTGCCCAAAGCCGGGGATGCTCCTCCGGCGGTAGCCTCTGCCCCAACAAGGAGCGGCTGTCTCATGAAGCCCCAAGAAGCGGCTGTCTCAGCGCAAACGCCACTGCAAACACGCGTGGGACTGGACCTGCCCTGGGTCCTGCCAACTTCCCGGCTACAAATCCCCAAATCCCCACTGAACCCCGACAGCTCCCCGCAGTTCCTGCCCTGTTCCCGGGTAGCGGTGCATCATTGCTTTGCGGCAAAAGCACAGAATTTCCGAACAGAACAGTTCGAGGAGAAAGTCCGATTTTTTTTTTTTTTTTCCCTAGGAAGTCCGGTTTGTTTTGGCTTTGTTTGTTCTTCTAGGGAAAATAATAGAAGTATTTTCTGCCCACTCCAAGGAAGCGGTGGGCTGGCTGCGCGGTGGTGGAGCAGACTCCCTAACCTGCCGCCCATCGGTTTTCCCGCATCGACCCCCATCCTTTCCCCTCGCACAACGCACTCCGCTGCCGAGCTGCTCCCCTGCGCCCCGGGATCCGGCCAGCGCCTTCACCACGGTGTCTTGCCGCGGAAGGGAAGTATCTGTGCCTCCTGCGTGGGTTATACCTTCCTAAATACAGGTTTGCGCAGCTTTTGCACATAAAATAAACCAAACATGGTGCATCCCAGCTACTCGCCCTCCCCAGAGCAACGTCACAAGGGGAAGGCTCGGGGGTGACCCCCCCAGCCCCACTTTTTTTTTTTCAGAGTAACCTCTGAAGTGTTTGGGTTATCTTTGAATTGCTTCCATGCTTGTCCATCACCCCCCCCACCTCGAGGTGCAAAAGATGCTGCCCTGGGAGAGGCAGGGGACGGTGGGGCAGGCGGCTGCTCCCGTGGCCGCTGTCCACCCTTCCAGGGACTGTGAGAAGCCCCGTGGAGGGCACCGGAGCCCAGCGGGCCAGGCCAAGCCTGAAACACCCCGTCTGGAGGACGGCTAAGGGCCAGGAAAGCAAACAGCCCAGGTACATCGTGATACAAGCACCAGTATACGGCTCCATAAGCACCCTAAGGCAGTCTCACAACTCCATAGGACCTTCGTCCAGACACCACCACTTCATGAGCAATGGTCATCTGAGTGCACAACTAAATCTAGGCCAGAGAGCTCTGTCCCCAAAGCAGGCACACAGCCCACTGCCAACACCTCAATGGCTGTAAAAAACTTCAGCCGGTCCTTGGCTTTAGGTGAATCCATAAACAAAACATCCACGTGCAAAGTATGCAGCATTCTCACATAGGAACCATTACAGAAAACAAGTTTTCTAATTCCCTGCAGATTATATTTGAATCTTCACATAATCTACTCTGTCATATCTCAGGGATATGTGGAAGAACACGGACATACAGCCATACATTAATATTTACACCATAGGTGTTGCACAGGAGTATTTTGGATCCTGCAATGCTCTGGCTTATTGGTGTTCAGGCTGCTGCTGTGTCACTTGTATCATATCCAGCCTAAATGCCTCCATGGTGAGATAGCTTTTAATTGCAAAATGTATTTGCACCTGCACTGATTGCTTCTTTCCCAGGGCAGGGATCTGCCCAGGGAGGAATAATATGTTTGAATCAATATATAGAGAATTTGGCAGATTTTGCACTTCAAATCTGTTCAGGGGATCAGGGGACTATTTCCATGTCTTTTCATGGATGCTAAAGGGACCAGCATCTCAGCAGCAGTCTGAGGGCACCTCCACCGGGCAGGGACAGCCAGCCATGACAATAAAAGTGACAAGTTCTCCAGTACTTTCCTCCTCGCACATCCAAGGAGGAAAAGTATGCAGCTCTCTGCCCAGCAAACGGGCAAGCTCCTGGAGACACTTACTGAGGGCCAGAGGAGATGTCCTACCTGGGGCTTATGAGTAGTCTCAAAACCACTGTTTGCTGCAAATACAAAAGAGTTAAACACCGGCTCAATCCCCACAGGAGGAGTGTGAAAGAAAAGCAGAGCTGAAACAAGGAGGGGGTGAGAAAGTCAGGACTTTGCAAAGAGAGGGGGGAAAAAAAAAAAAAGGAAAGAAAAAAAAGCCTGTCAGCCATCAATAAGACTTCTGTGCTTCATCTACCCTGCAGAGGCCCACCCTAGTGAACTGGAGCTTTTATTTTAAAGAATTCACAGTCATCTTTAGCACTCACTTTCTCCACACCACCTGGGTCTGGACTCTGGACGATCACCACTGCACTCCATCGACTGCAGCAGAGCTGCTCCTGCACAGGTACCTCTGTCACACTGGTTAGGAGGCCAGATCATAGTCATATGGGGCTTGTCCTTCCCTCAGCATGTCCAACAGAGCTGGAGGACACCCTGTAGCCTGCCATGGAGGTGCCCTTGGTGGGCTGGCCAGGACTTGGTGCTTAACTGCTTTGCTGCAAAATGAAACTCAGGAACATTGCACTGAGACTTTCCTGCAAGCCCCAGTTAAATGCTCTCAACACACAACCCAGAATAAAACACAGACATGCAAGCTGAGATTCACTCCCAAAGAGAGCAAGAGCTGCACAGTTGAGCTGTGGATTTTACCCCAGCAACGCAAACCCTTAAGTTGCAGCTTTGCAGCATGGGCAAGACCAGATTGCTAACAGGACTGATAACAGGACACGGCAACCATGACCCTGGTTGTGACAGATAGAAGGGATGGGGCTGCACTGGGATCCAAATGCCAGTGGAGGGAAAAGGAGAAGTAAAGGGCTGGCCCTAGCTTGTTCATTCTATATAGGAGAAAATGAGAGTCATGGGGAACAACTGGTTTTGAGGCCTGTGAACAAGGGGGTCATGGAAGGCTTCACTCTGGAGGACAAACACAATCCCTAAGAGGCTGGAGATATCCCAGAGTGCAGGAGTCCCCTTCAAGGGGAAAGACCTCTCCCCTGCCCCAAAGTGGTTTCCAAGTGAGCACCAGGCCCCTCTCACCTCTGACCTGGAGTTTATCCAGGGCAACTCCCTCCTCTTGCCTCCAGTCCCTGCTCTCTCTACCCCAAGGCTCCCAACACAGGGTTGGTCAGGCCCTGCTTTCCTCTGCTCAGACCCTAAGAGTAGGAGGAAGTTGTTGAAATTAGGAATTTCTGAGAGAAAAGTCTTTTGGTCTCTCCCCATTGACCTTTGCAGCTGGATGAGGCACCCCCAAAGAGACCGTGCTCCTTTCTGCCCTTCTTGGAAGAAGATGGATGAGGGGATGGGGAAAGGAGCCTCTTCTCTCAAGGTGGGTCTGAAAGCAGAGTATTGAGGGGCTGAGCACATACCTGCACTTTCTACTGATGCAGAAGTAGAAGGGGCTTAAGGGTTTGGGAACAGTTCACTTGTATTCTTCCCAGGAAAAATGTTTTTCTTGAGTATTTTCCTTATGGACAACAGACTTCTGTTTCAATTCAAAGATTTTCCATTGACAGATAAATCAAATGTTCGCCCTGGCAGGTGATGACACTGTTAGGCTACTTCATGTATCTTATTCCTCCTACTTGTCTTGCTCCTAGGGAGAAAGAAAAGAGTTAAAAGACTCAGAGGACTGAGGATTGGGATATGCTGCTCTGCCTGCCCTGCTCAGGAGGCTCTAGGACCAGGTCTACCCACAGCACTATGATAGAATCCCACTTTTACCCTATCTGCTATGAAGAAACAGTAGCAGGTGACCTAGATTGAAACATTTCACCCAGATTTCCTTCTCATGCCTCTCGTGTTTCTCGGAGACTGGGGCTGGAGACACCTGGGCTGTCCCAGCTGGGATGGGGCATTGGGGCTCTTCCCCCTGGGCAGGGGGAGCACTGCCTGCTTCGTCTGCAAGGGTCAGAGAGGGGACCCCGGGGAAGAGATATCAGGCAGCAGAGAGAGACCCGTGGAGCAGACTGTCTCCCAGGGACTGGATGGAAGAAGAACGGGACGGGATGATGCGGCCCCCGTCCCCGAGTGCTCGCCCACCCCCCGCCTCGCGTTACCGCCCAGAGCAGGATCCCCCCCACCTCGGTAACTCCGCGGGGGTGGGGTACGAACAGAGCTATAGAATTACGTCGGGGCGAGCACCGCACGGGTCTGCACGGCGTGGGGACAGGGGAGGGCACCCACACCTTCGCTCTCAGGGCTGAGGGGAGCCCTCGGCTGGTGCTCCTCCCCCCCTCGGTGCCGGGCTCAGCGCCCCCGGGTTCGCCGCGAGGGAGGGGGGGCGGGGCGGGGGCTGCCGCGCCGCGTGGCCACGGCGCCACCTGACGGCCGCACGGGGCGCAGCTCCCGCCGGCACCACGGCTGCGGGGACGCGCAGCATAGGGGACGAGCACCCGGGATCGGGGTGGGAGACGAGTAGCACGAATCGGGGAGAGAGCGGCTCTCGCAGCCAACACCCGACATCCCAGCACCCGTCTGTCCGCTGGGACTCTCTGGGGATCCGCATCCCCACACCCGACAGCAAAGCAAACGCCGAGCACGGGCGGCGCTGAGTTACCTCCCCCGGCTTTGGGCGACCCCAAATCCTGGGGATTCTCACACAGTCCGTACCGCTGTCGTCCGTGGACGAGGGCCCCGGGGCTGGTCCAGGCTACAGCGCGTTGTTACCGTCCTGGGGTAAACACGACTGCTGGTGTAGCCCGACCATGGCAGGGCCTCGTCCGTGACTTGTAGCAACACGAGGTGCGGGGGTGCTGGTCTGTCCCGAGAACGCCCCAGTCCTAAAAACCTCGCAGGACCGTCCTGCCACCCTACTCCTGCCAAAAGGGAAAACTGTCCCTGCAAAGGGATATTACCCTCTCCATGTGCTGGTAAGAGCAGATGAAATCAGTTCTAGTCTATTGATGGGAATTGCACTACCCCCTCGATGAAGAGCTGCAGCTTTCCCTTCCCTACAGTACTCACACAAGCTCACAATCCCTTTAAGGCTAGCTTGCATGTATTTGTTTATTCTGGGAGTCACTGGGCAGATTACGGTTATTTTATCACACACAATCTTGCTTTGATTTTACGTTGTCAATTCAGCAAAGTGTGTAAACATGTAATCAAATGCTATTGGCTTCAGGGAGATATAAGTATGTAACTCCCATTTAAGAAGGAAGGGAGAAACACAGAAGCATGCCCTCCCTCTGAGAGGATGAGTTTAAGCATATTACATGGAATAGATCTAAATATCTACTAAAGGTGTCACATGCTTTGCTGAATCAAGACAAGTATTATCAGAAGTATTTAAGTGACTCAGGAATCTATATCTCCTTTTAAACACTTCCATAAACTCTAAGGACTTCGCATCTTTGTGATATCTACTTTAAAGGTGCACAAGTTATTTTGAAGGGTATACTCTCAAATCTCAGGTTCTTCCTCCAAATAGAGGAGTTATGAAACACACATAACTTGCTGGGTTGGCAAGAGTTACATTCTCTATGTCTAAGACCTGATTGCTCATGATCTGGATGCTGGTTTTGTGCTCACCATTTTCAACTTATTTCTCTGGCATTTGTGTTAACATCAGAAGGTCTTACGATTTCAGCAGAAGAACTAAGTTAATCATGGGCTCAGACATTTTGTCTGGAGCTGGAGACATACCTTTGACCAGTGAGATTTTGCCAGAACATTCAGGAGATCTGGACAAATCACAGAGATCAATATGATCTGGTGAATGCCACTTCATTATTCTTCTATACAGATATATATATACATCGTAGTCCTTAATTCGCACAGAACTCACACTGCCTTGTGTAGGAAAAGGTGGCTGTCTGGGCAGACATCTGTGTGCATGTGTGGGTGTTCCATATGCACACACATTCATTATGGATGATATACAAACTCTGCTCATGCTGCCCCAGCAGATTGTTATGGTAAGACTCACATCCCACTGATCTCACTGCAGGGCTTAGGAAGCATTCAGAAGCCTCCCAAAATGCATTACAAATGATGTATGGAGAAATTACTTCCTCTGGTGCTGAAACAGAGTCATTGTCATGGTGTGATGAAGGAACTGTTAAACAGACACAGTAACAACACTGGAGCTGGATTCTAGCCAGGGTGTTTCAAGCAACTTATAAAAAGTTCACTGATTCTTTAATGACTCCACCTGGTTAGAGCAGGACCTCTGTTTTATGTGCCTTCCAGAAGATATGTTGCAAGAGAAGTGTGTCTTAGATGATATGAATCAAACCAGTTCCTCTAACATCATGTTGGTCTGGAATAGCTGTTGACCTGATGGAGTGTTAATGGGAACATTTATTTGTTTCTTTATCACTACAAAGATGTAATATGTACTTACCCTGCTGCTGCCACTGTTCCCAAAGGGCTGTCAGCACAAGAGCCATTATAACATGACTGCCGGAGGTAATTTTTTTTTCCCCTCACACATTATTTCTTCAAATGATTCTGTAAAGAGAGAAAGAACTTGGATACAAAAATTGCTGGTAAAAGAACAGTGCAATGTGACGTGAGCCAAAGAAGCTTTTCTAAACACCTGTCAGCCTCCACTTCTATTGCTTACTGAGAGCAACATACAGGCAGCTCAGATCAATCTTAGCATGGGGTGCATGTGCTGCACCTGGCACAGTGAGGATGGGAATTGCCACCAGGTGCCTCCAGCACTCTCTCTGCTCATGGAAACAAATGGGTGAAGCTTACATGGCACTATCAGACCACATAACCACCCTGTGCAGAGGGGCTGCATTCGGATGGCACGCCCCATCTTTGTGTTCCTTCATATTTCTGGCTCACATGAGAGTTTGAAGACTTTAACACAGAGTGTTTTGGTAACACAGTCATTAGTAAATAAGAATTTGGCAGAAATGTACTGTCTTTACCTGTGAGAGGAAAAAAAAATCCCATTGCATTTCATTTGTGTTATGCAATGACTTGACAGTTTAAGGAAATTGCTAATGGGACCTTTTACTGCTAGGTCACTAGTTCAAACCTGGCTCTATCAGTAATGACCAGGAGTATCTGATGAATGTTTGATGACATGAGATTAAAATATGGATCTCAATCCATTTATCAGTAGAAAAACACTTTAGCAACTTGAGTCCTTCAAAGCTAATCCCAATAGAAAAGCCTGCAAGGCTGAAGCGTGAACAAGCCCTCTAAAGCCCTACAGTAGATCAAGGTCAGAATGGGGGCATGCAGATGGAAAAGCTTACAGCAGTGATGCCTGGGCAGAACCTTTCTGCAAATAAACAATTCTACTAGTTAATGCACTAAAATACTCCAGTAACAGTACAGTACGAGAGAGCCAGATCCAGTATTGCTCTCAAAGGGAAAATGATCCTGGTGTAGGGGGGGAAGATACAAACATTAGGAAATCCAGGATCAAGAACAGGTTCATACTAGTGCCAAAACTCAGAAACGTGCAATTTTGCAAGATGAAAAGTTCTATTCTTATTTTTCAATATTATAATACCATAAAATTGAAAATCAAATATCGAAGTAAGGGGTAAGGAGTTAGTATTTTTTTTTTCTTTTTGAGATCAACAAGAAAACAAGTTTTTACCTAATTCAGTACTTTTCAAACTGTTTGTTGTTCTCAAAAAGTGTAAAGCATTGCTAGCAGAATTTGGCAACTGCTGACAGCAGAGACCGAGGACAGCCTGCCTCCAAATTAGTATCAGGCCCAGGTGCACATACTGGACGTGGTCTGTCACACACATGTGCAAGGTTTCCAGGAACTGCTTTACACCCTCCTGAAGTTCCTTAATGCTTTTCCTTCAGAACTCAGCCTAGAGACCCAAGAAAACAGGGGGACCACTGAGAAAGATGATGGGGTGTCCAGCACAGGCAGTGGCACCATCCAGGAGCTGCAACACTCTCAAAGTGAAGTGATAGGAAAGAGTCGCATCCCTTATAAACGCAGCATCAAGTTCTTGCAGAGCATTTACCAGCTGTTTAGAGTAGAATTGAGAAAGCGTGAGGGCCATCTGGCGGGAGCAGGGAGGGGGTTGACTTTTCCTCATTGTTCTCCGCATGCTGCTAAATCCAGCTGTGGAGACTGCTGACCGGATGCTGAAAAATTGGGGAATGCTGGAGGGGCTGTGCTGGCATCACTTACCTTGGCAACACACCTTGCACCTCAAAACATTCTCCTTTGAATTACATTTGTGGTAACGGTGTCACCACCAAAAAGCAACACGCTTCTGCCAAGTGCTTCTGTGCAAGTGACGAAGGCAGCTGCTGGGGCCATGGGCTGGTGTGCGGGGGTGCCCATACCTGCAAAAACACATAAGGCCAACTGCAGAACAAACACCCCTTAGGGACACAAAGTCTGGGAAAGGCTCCTCTGCACCATTTACAGGACCGGAGAAGGATTTATTTTTTTTCCTGCCCAGTGAAGCTCAGCACTGACTCACTGAAATCAGGAGCATTTACCTGACCACTGGAAATCCTGAAGGCCTGGGACTCAGCCTATCTCTGCCCACCCTTTCAGCAGGTACAGAGTGTGGTAGATGGGACTGCTACCAAACTGCAATCTGCAAGCACCATCCCAACAAGTACGTTTTCTGACAACTGAAACCAGAACAGTCAGTTACCTTTTCAGGGTCCACAGAAATGATCTGCCCCTCTTGCTTGGACTTGGTTTTGATATGTGAAAATTAAAGATTTATTCACCTGACAAGTATAATTTCTCAGAGAAAAACTTACCGCCTCAGAGGAATCTGAAGCATTAACCACCACCTGACATCTTGCAAAGGAAAAAGCCTCAGCATGACCAAGGAATAACATGAAATGATACCAGTAGCCCCGATCCTGCTCCACATGGGCCAAGTACTCACATCATGCACTGCAGAGTCTTCTCAGGCCACTGACTGTCAACAGCAAAGCCTGTGCTTCAGTCTATGCCAGAACAAGGCTTCATAATTTAGTATCTGGAGTAGTAACTTTTTTTTTACTTCAGTTTCTTCCAGGTGAAAAATTAAAAATTAAGGCAAAACAATTTATTTTTTTTTTTAATTATTCTAGAAGTCTTAGATGTGCTAGAAGAGTGTTGGACAAGCAACCACTAGCCATGAAAAAGGCAGGGGGATGCTGCACTGTGGGTCTAGCAGACCTACGGCATCTGTATTGTATGAATAGCCAGGACACATGCAGAAAACATCTCATGGTACACAATACTCCTATTGAGTTCTGCAAGGTCCACTCACCCCAATCCCTTCTCACCAGTTTCCCAGTCAGAGCTTCAGAACAAATTGAAAGCCAGAGTTAAAAAAAGCTGTTATGACCCTCCAACTATACAAGTGTCCTTCAGCAGACTCCAAGGCTTTGGAATGGCAAATATGGAGAATTATACTGTCATTCTAATTTAATAGAAAATGTTATGTATCTCAGGAAAAATCTAGAAGACTCTTTCTGCGCATCTTTACACTTTCTAAGATTTGATCCATATTGATCCACGTGTTTCTTTCTAGGATATTCTAAGGATATAGAAATTACACTTTCTACACTAGTTACAAAATAATTACCCATAGTAGTTTAATAATGAGCTTTCCCTTTAAATAAATAAGTAGCAAATTAAATTGTCAATTTTAAGAAGTTTAAATTCACATGATAAATGCCAAATCTATGTTAAATGAGACCGGTAAATTAGTGATTAAAATATTTATGCAACAAGGTAAAAGATATTGTATTCAGGGAGCAAAAGAGCAGTCTGCCATTGGAGTATTTGACAATGGTGTGTGTTTGCATATCTGAGCTTTAAAACCCTGTGCAAAATGAAGAGGAAAAAATATCTAAATGCATAATTGAAGCTGGACAGTGTTGATTGGCACCCAGTGGGGTTTAACCAGAATCCAAGCAATTCTTAGAATACCCTTGGGTTATACTGAACAGAAATCCCAACTCCATATTATTTCTATCATATAAATCTTAATCCGTGGAAAGCACCAAAAAAAGGAATTGCTTCATGGCACCTAATTGCTTTGTCACTGAGAACAGAGTGGACTTTGCTGTCTGGCTTTTAAGAAGTGGGGGCAACGTCTTTCAGGCTGAAAGAAAAATATCAGTGTCAGAGCAGCTCTTTGAGTTCCTATAAATGAAAAACTACTTTTTGCCAGCAAACTTTGCAGATGGGAACCGTTAGCAGAGCATCGGCAGCGTGGGGAAGGCCCTGGAGAGCAGCTTCACTCGGGATTCAGATGGTGAATTCAAACGTGGACATTATTTATTTGTTTTCCCTGTACACTCCCCCGGTAATGTTTAAATTTGCAAATCCCAGTGAAAGGCACTCCCACGTCCCGCTCGCCGCCGGCTGCGGTCCGCGGAGCCGCACTGCCCCGCCGTGGCCACCGCGGGCGCTGCCCGCGCTGCCGGCACCCAGCCCCTGCCGCTTCACCCTCCTCCCAAGCTCCCTTTTCCTCCTGCCTCCTGCCTCCATCCTCTTCATCCTGGTGTCATTTTAAAGAGAGAAAAGTGAAGCCTCTAGAAAGCAACCCCGGGTTTTTAAGCCTTTTGAAGTCTCGTTACACGGGGCTTTGTTTCATCCAGATGAAAGGCTCTGAACATCTTCAGGAGATGTGCTTGAGGACTGGCTCCCTCAGGAGGAGTGAAGCACAGGTTTAGTGCTGGCTTTAAGCCCAGGGAAATGTTTGATCCCACAATCTACTAGAGAGCAACAGCAGAGAAGCATGAACCTACCTCAGAAAGCAATGCCCATTCCCTCCCATAGAAACACAGCACAAATAGATACAGAACCCACTTGGTGTCTGAAAACAGTGGGTACAATTCAGGACCCATCAGTGCACAGACAGACCCAGCTAACAAAACTCTACAAAGGTAAGACTTGTATTTTTTCTGGCGAACAGGTCTGGGGAGAAGATTTCAACAACTCACCATCACCCATCATCTCAGACCTGGTGCCTGTCTGCAGGGTCAGGCAGTTTTGAGAACTCTCATTCCTCATGCACACCAAGGGAAAAGGTGACCCTGCAGCTTCCTTTAATTCTCTTTTCCAGCTCCAAGCCTTTAGAAAAAAAAATTGAGACCAGTGAGAAATGGCTGTGTGGGCCCAGTCAATCCTCTTTCCCACTTCAGTCAATCCTCACATCCAGGTATTACAGCTGGGCACAGGAACGGGCACAGATCAGAGCCCCAGACTGCACCCATCAAGCTCAACGAGGAGCTGACACACACGGCTGCATTTTCTGCAGCACTTAAGATTAATATTTAAGCATAAAGTATAACAAAGAATCTTAGTAATATTCAGCAGGTGGGTTTGAAGTTCTCCCACTGGTTGTTTCCTACCACTTGTGCAAAGGAAGATCATTAACAGTCTTTCTTTCCACCAAGATGACAAGCTCAGCTACACTCAAAACTCAAACACCTGCATCCATAGATTTTTATCTTGAAAACAAGATGTGTCTTAGCAGATTACTATTTTTCTTTAATTATCAACACACTTTCTAACATGGAGGGTCTTTGACAAATTAATTTCCATCTGAAATTAAACAAGGACTGAAACAGTTTACAATGAAACCCATCTTTCAAGGACATTTTCTTTTAAATTGCACAGTGTGGCTCTTAGCAAGGAAAATAAATAAAACTTAATCCCTCCACATTCCAGCTGGCATTTTTTCCCCCAAGCTAGAAGCAAACAATCAATTTAAAGAAAACTCAGACTATAGTCAATTAAGGAGCTGTATATAATTTATTTTATAAGTACCAGATACCTATTCAATTGATTATTTTTATCCAATTAAGTCAGTTTTACACTTGAAAATCCTAAGAATTAACTTATTTATCCACTTCACAGTCCTGGCTTTTCATATCCATTGCTGCAGAATTCTGCAGATTATCCAGTCTTTGGCTGTTGTACTAGCCAGTAGAGTTCAGATACTAAATTTATTTAAGGATGTGGAATTTAAGCCTCCAAGAAATGGCAACCACTGGGAAAATTTGTGTCTAATACTTGTAATATTTAGAAATGTTTTTTCTGGCCCCCCTTTTTTAAATTTGGGCTGGTTGCTTGTGCATTTAAATAGTTTTTCTTTCACATCTTATCCCTTTAACTAGGATCTTCAGATATATGCATGTGCAAGATATACTCTTTTAGCATCTTTTAGTACACTCCAAGTTGTGGAAAACTCACCAAGTGTTGTAGACTACTTTTTATCTAAAAAAAAAATTTCAAGAGACTAATCAATACCTTTAAGCCATATAACACATTTGCTGAGTGGATTATCAGCTAAATAATAACTTCCTTTATTAAAACAGATGGAATTTCCCTCGCCAGAGACCACACCAGCACCAGGCACTCGCAGGCACAACTGTCCAGAGCTGTGGCGCTGAACTGCACCGAGGAGACCGGCCTTGGACTGGCAGGGTGCTGATGACTACAACAGCCATACTTAAAAGCACATTGTCAAAAAGAAAACTAGTATCTGGGGTGTGGGCAAGTGAACTGTGATCCTTAATGTGATTGACCATGCCTATCATAAAAAGAGGAATAATACCTTTCTAAATTCAGTATTGTAACATGAAGTAAAAATGAGTTTAAAATTACATCTACTGACATCTTTGTAAGTGCAAGTGAAGCCAAAGAGGGAAATGTATGTGTCAATCTTTCCGACAAAAATATTTATGGGATGACATCACAGGCAACACATGGAATATACAGTCCCTACAGGACCAGCTTAGCTAATAGGCAACAGCTCCAGATACTGCAGAACCTGAAAAGTAGTGCTGGAAAATTATTTAAAGGTGTCTTCAAACAAATTTAATATGCAGGAAGAAAAAAGCCAGCACCAATCCACTAGTCACCTCCATGGTCCTCCTCAGAGCAATGTAAACAAGCAGCAGTCCACAGACTGTTCCTTCTTGAGAGCTTCCAAGCCAACAGTTACTGGGCCATACTGTGACTTTCTGCCTCCTTCACACCAAGCAGGCTTCCTGACCCCAACAAAACCCAGCAACATCAGTTTCACTCTAATTTGATCACTTTTCTGAACAAGACAGCAGCCATTTCTCCTTCCCATGTGTGGGTGTTATGGCTTTTTTTTTTTTTTTAGACATCAATAACAACTTTCATGTATTTTATAGCTGATTTGTTAGAGATAATTTGCATTTTCAACCAAGTGATATCGAAGTCCTTAATTGTCCTTGTCAGTCAGAAAAATGTTACAAGTTTGTTCTCAAACATTCAGATGGTTTAGCCCAAACTATGGTCTGTTTTAGGAGAAATTGAGATAACTCGGAAACGGAATTTAAAATTAATCAGGAAAGAAGGGAACTTGGAATGAAGAGGCTTTCCCACACCAGAGAACCATGTGCATTTCAAGAAGTCTCTGCCTTGGCATTAAATGAAGGGCTTGACTAAAAACAAGGAAGGAAACAAGATTCTTCTGCTGCAAAATAGCCAAAAGCCGAAGGAGATGAGTACAGTGCAACTCAAACTAAGGCTTTCAAATAAAGTTCCCAGCCATAGACTTGTCTGCTCTTCTCACCTTGTGTAAGTACATTTCCCCAAGCCCAGAACAATGGACTCCATAATCAGCAGCACTGGGATACCTAACAGGACAGACTAGATGTGCACCATCACACTATGTAAGCAGAGCTCCCATTTCCAACACAAAACCAACCACCCATAAAATTCCCAACTGTTCCCATTATATCATAGTTGGAAGCATCTTTTTGATCCCAAATGTTTGTCAAATCACACCACAATCAGAAGTCCAAATGAAAATTATTTCAAGCCTCAGCCTGCAGTTACATCCTGATCATACACACGGAAAAAGGTTTTTTTTCCTCATCTACTCATGCACAGCTGCAGAAAAATTCAACTCAAAGCCAAGCAGTGTCCAAGAGAGAGTTCTGCACCAGACAAAGCTGAAAGGTCAGACGCATTCACCCAGATGCTCTACAGAGCATTGAGACAGAAGGTTCATTTCCTCCCATACCTCCTTGCTCCCCCATGGCAGCCTTCCCTCTTTTTCTCTTTTTCCCCTTCAAGTTACAGTTTATTTCTTCCACAGGATCTAATTTAGCATGAGTTTGGGCAGTTCTCACTTCATCCCTGTACTTCCTGACACCTAAGATACAGCCTGCTTGACTTATCAGTATTTCTTTCCCACCCACTCCCCATTCCTTGCAGGCTTATTTTTAAGTCCCTTCCAGAGCTAGCTTAGTTGTTCAGAAAAATGGCATTCTGTCAGCATTTCTGAGTTGGAAAAAAACAAAGCCAAAACTGAAGCAAAAATGAACACACTCCCCTTTAACTTTCCAGTTCAGCTGCATTTACTATCCAGTTACCTCTGCCCCATAAACCCTGCAGTAATGTACCCGCTCCACCTCAGCAAACAACTCAGCAATAATGTTACCTAATGGAGGCAACTTCTAAGAAAAGTCCTATTCCTGTGAACTCCCCAAGACAGCAGCCTCCCCTCCTTTCTCTCCTCTCCCTCTTGAGAATACCCCTTTACAGTAAAAAAGGTGCATCAGAGCTGATTTAATCTCAACACGCCCCTCTTGCCAGGATGTAGAACTCTGCCAAGATTGCCTGGGCCCTCCCATCTTTAAGCACCTTCTCCAGTAGAGTTGTTGCTCTTGATTCACTACAGTGGGAATCTTGCAGCATCATTTCTTCTGAAAGACAGCAGAGCATTTACCCCCCAAGTCCACCAGGCTCCTTTCCAGCATCCATCCGTGTTTCAATCCGCAGTCCCGGCACATGGTGCATTTGCTGAATCTGTCATGGGTCTGTTGATTCTTAATGAGCAGTCTCCAGATATACTCACCTCTTACTGATCTTGGTGCAAATCCACAGTCCTTTCCTCTAGTTTCTGCATTACCAATTAGCTATGAACAATTTAGGGTAGAAAGTAAAAGGTTCATTTCCAAGAGATAAGTTAGGCTGAGCAACAGCTTCCCAGCATAAGCAATGAAGGCAAATCTTACTTTTTTGGTTAGTTTTTCAACACTACTTCCTCTGTTTATGAAAGTGATGATGTGACATACTGTGGGGGATCGCAATGAACTAGAGTTGATGACCACAGTGATTACCTCCTGCCCTGATGGGAATACAGTAGGTGAGCACAAGTTCCTCTCCTCACTTCCTTGTGTTCACCCTGAGATATTTGTATGGCAGCCACAACCCCTCCAGCCTTCATTTCACCAGACTGACCAGCCTACCTCTTCTCATCTCCTGTTCCAAATCACCTCAGGTACCACTTGCCCCCTTACCATGGAAGCGAGGTGACCTTACAAGGGAGAAACTTCCCATCACTGATGTGAGGAACTTCTGGGGTCATTTTTTGACAGGCAAGATTTAACAGAGCATCTGCCAAGAACATATTCTGTAAATTGAGGGAAAGTCTTTGTCTCACAGTATTAAAACAGAAGTACTTCTTGACAGCCCTGCCCAGAAATCACCCTCCTGCCTCCACAGACTTTTAAGCCTGGCTAGAAGGGCAACAGCGTAGCCTTGGTGTTCTGCTATTATTCTGCACTAGCCAAGGTGACGTGACAAGAACGTACCACAATGACACAGCATTGAAATGGAAACGGTGAAGGAGTGTGGGCATCAGAAGTTCCACTGATCTCCAAGGGGAATAGAGAACTACTATTGCAAAAGACCCTTTAAACACATAATTAATGGATTTTCAGTACAAGAATCACACAACCAGGTGTAAAAAAATCTTCAAATGTAATTTATTAAGACATTCAGCTATGTCTGTCAGTCTACATCCAAATTTACTACTAAAAATAAAATAGTATCACATTTCACATCAGGAATACCGATGAAAAACACTTGAGTCAAGCCTATTGTATAAATAAGTGACTAATTTATCTTCATATCAAAATTCACATAAAAAAATTGCCTGCCCCCTACTCCCACCTATTTCCCACCCCAGTCCCTAGTTCTACTTGAAGCCATGATGCATGTAAAAATTTAAGTATGGACATGTCCTTGTCAAAGAAAAAAGGTGCAAACCTATTAACAGCTTTAAAAGTGGCATTTGCGGAGTCTGATCATACACAGTAAATGTACTCATTCCCAAAGTGCAAATATTGCCAGAGTTTAATACTGTTTTAATTCAGCTGCAAGAATTAAACATTACAAAGCACAGTACTGAAAGGCCTCTCTCTGTGCCCTAAAACTCATCCCACTTTCCTCCTGCACAGGGTAACAGAGGTCAAAGTGTTCATTAGAGCTTTAGTTTACTTCATGCAGCCCAGACTGTGCCCATTATTAGGAAAAGTTTCATATACATCAAGATATCAAAGACTCTGTCATAAAAGTCAAGAGTCACTATAGATTACAAGAATTCAAATGCAATTGCCTCACCAAGAACACCCAAAGCATACACATGACATATTAAGAGTGCTTCCATCTTCTAGTACAATCACTGCTGTTGTATCTTTGATTTTTGCTTGTGTGCCATGAAACACTGTCAGCAACCAAAACTGCCCCTCAGTCAGACACTAGCAACTCACCACATGTACCACCTCTCAGGTCCCCTGGGACATGGTTCTGACACCCTCTTCCTGACCAAAATCAAAGCTAGCATTCTGTCTGTCTGTCTACCACCTCTCATGGACCTCTTGTTCCTCTCATCCCTCACCTACACCTTGAAAACACTTTTGCACTGCAATTTATTCCCAGACGTCCTTCCTATGCCCACAGTTCAGAGAGCTTCTGGAGTCATTTCTACTACATCTCACTGGAGTTACCACTACCAAGCAGCCCATAAAAATCAGTACAGGAGATTACAGTTTGACCAGCATTAAGAGCTAAACTTCTTTCACAGCTGTGGAAGGAAAGGTTTTCTTCTGAGTCAGACTCGGATCTCCGAAATGTTTGTTCCCACGTCATCCTCTGTCTCTTTTAGAGCTGGACACAAACCCTTCGATCTGGAGTGGGGCACCCCCCTGAGGCTGCAATTAGTTCTGCAGCACAAGCTGCTCCCTGGCTGGCCTCACACAGGCTTGTATCACTGTCCAAGCTTTGAGACCCCTCCACCTCAGCAGGGGTCTCCAGGCTGTCCTGTCCACCAGCAACATGTCCGTTGCTCTCACTGGGGCTGCCTTTCAGATTTGGCCCATTGTTCTGTTCAACACCCGGGGGCTCAGCTGCATCTCCAGGTCTGGTATTTTGCTCTGCAGTAGGATTTGGCTGTTGAACTGGCTCTGGTCCCAGTCCCGGTAGCTGTGAAGGGCTCTTAAGTTGGCAGTGGCACAGGGGGCAGGTTTCTTGCACGTACAGCCATTTCTTAAGACAACCCGCATGAAAAAAATGGCTACATGGTGTGATTACAGCAGTTTTCATATCCTGAAAAGAAAAAAGAATAAGATTATATTATTCATAATCCCATTTCTCTCCTCTCACCCAATACATCTAAGGGTTCCTCTAGCCCCAGAGGAGAAAAACTTTCCTCCCAACCAACAGACCTCCACATTTAGGTATGTGCACAATTCAAATGCAGGACAGGTCTGACTGTTTGTACTATAGGGATTAGAAATTAGGCAAAAAGCTTTGTTTACAAGGTATTATTACATTTAAATAAAAGCTTTTGTAAGATGAATGTCACAGGATTAGTTGTTGAGAAACAATTGTGCAAATCAAAACCAGAACACTTACAGATAGAAGATGTAACAACAGCAAGCCAGAAATGAAGTAATACCCAAATTCTGTCAGCTGGACCCACATTTTACTGTCTGGTGTTTCAAAAGCTGCCATTCAACCTGGCACCAGCAGTTCTACTCTTCAAAGAATTGTTATAAAGTCTGGAGTCAATTCAATTGCATTCCAACTGCACACTACTAATCTTAAGAGTGGTTCTTTCACCATGACATGTAACTAGAAGTTCTATCCAGAAGAAAGGCTTTGGAGCTGAAGGTGTAATAAAAATACTATATTCAGCATTGATTTCTAAGGTCCTTACATCTGCTGACTTACATTAGAAAGACCCTTAACCTTTTGATAGTTAGGTTTCTGTTATAAAACTGACACTGCACATGGAAGTAGGGATGCCTGTAGAGACTGAACTGCTTCTGTGGAGTAATAACAAATCATCTGCTGAGTACACCTTGTCCTTCAGTTACAAAATCTTCTGATAATGAAGAAGGCATATTTCTGCTACTAGTGAGACCAGATCAACTCAAACACAAGAAGTATCAAAGAAGCTCAAGGACAGTTTGTTGTGTAACTTGAAAAAAAAAAAAAAAATAGAATGAAAGCTTAAACACATCCAAACTCTATTCATAAAAAACTATCCAGCACTCCCATAATCACAAAGCACAAAATTGGGTAATTAAGGAGCGCAGTGTTATTCAGACACGATTCAAGTAACTTATTTTACTAGTTTCAGACTGAACTTGACTGTCTAGAGATAATTTAAGTTCAAGTCAATCTTCTGACACTTCCATTCTTACCTGATAGCAGATGGCACAGATATCATTGTGCTGCTCCAGCTGCTCTTTTGTGGCAACAGGCAACGATTTGATTTTATTCACAGCGTCTCTGCGGAGGAGGAAACTCTTCCACCCCAGCTGGGCCCGCAACCAGACATTGTAATAGGAGTGGATGAAGATGATCACAGAGCCCATCACGGTCCACTCCCCAAAGATGGTTTCTGACACCCCGTAGGCCACCACACAGAGAGCCACTAGGAATTCCAGCAGCCGGTACGTGCCGTTTACATAGTAAATCACATCATCCATGTTTTCTACTGGCTCTTTTCTGAACTCCTCCACCATAAACAAAACGTAAATGAAGAGTGTCCCAAGCACCTGTAACACAGTGAAAGACCACACACTCAGTATTCAAGCCTGAACTGGAGCTTAAGTTATTCAGCATTGTCCACAGCTCCATACATGCCACACTCCCAAGTCAGAGACTTTGCAAGCCAGGCACAAAGTAGTAAAATTGCTGCTGAACTTCAAGACAAATAGTAGTCACTTGTTCCCAATTAATTCCCCTTCTGTAGAAGAAGACAGACAAGTTGATTAAACAGAAATGCTGAGCATCATGAAGACAGATTTTATAAATTCAGTAATAAAAAAGGCAAGTACAAACAAATACTTGCAATGCAAAACATTGATTGTATTTATACTACTTGTTTTGAACATCAAATTACCTTCAAAGAGCCATATCTAAATGACAATATATGTGTGCCCTGGAAAAAAAAAAACCTTTTTATGGCAACAGTTACACCTTCAAATGCCTTCTGGCTCTACAATTTGAAATAGACTTCCACTCACCTATGTTCTCAGCTCACCCCTAGCAACCCCTTAGCCTCAGACACAAGACAAATAAAGAGATTTTATATCGTATCTTGTATTTCTGCCCCTTTACCATCCTTGTTCTTTTCTCATCATGTATTTCCCCCCTGAAGCAATAGGATCAAAGTTAATGCAGGGCTTCCCAGTTACTACAGGGCTAACATTCTTACCTGAAGAGAGGTTAGAATACTGCTGGAGATAATGATCAACAGCCAGAAATCCATGTGGAAAAACTGACAAATCATGTAGGCCATGTACGCGGGGAACACGAGTAAGAACAAACAGAGGCTGACTGCTCGGAAGTGCTTCCACAGACTCCTGCAAACAACACAACTGGTTTTCATTTTTCAAGTCAGGTTTGAATGTCAGAATAAGAATAGGCTGACTGCTGGAGGTAGGCACATTAGATGTTTGCTTAAGGCTTTAACTTGTTGAAAGGAGTTTCTATTTTACTTGGGCACTGTCTCATTCCCAGCATGCAATCCTTCAACACATGCAGTATGAAAGGTTCTCTCATTTCACCTTTGTTGTTACCAAGACAAAGATAACAGGCAAAAAACCACCTACAGTAATTGTCACAATGTGTGAAGTTAGACAAATTAAATATCCAAGATACTGAAAGTTTCAGATGAAAGTCCATTAAAATAAATTATTTAATATGCATGTAACTGTTTGTACCCTGTTTGATATGAACAGAGTTCTCCCAGTATATACTTATTACAACTCTTGTATTTATTTATTTTTTTTGCTAATATGCTTAGAGCAAAGGTATTTCCTTTCATCACCATATTTAACCCTGCTGCCTTCATAAGTATATTCCACAACCCAGGGATCATAAAAGAAGAAATGTAGCAGAACAGCAACATTCATCTCTGCCAGTCCTTACTCTGTGCCTATCATTTACTTCTTCCTCATCTCCTCCCCTACCTAAACACATCATCACTCTTTTTACACCCACACATTTTTTAAGGCTTTCCAAATATCTCCAGTAATTTACTATACTACCTCTATACATTCCTCAGGTTGTATTTTAAACTCAGTTCTAGAAATGAGGTACAGAAAAAGTGAAAACACTGGGAGGACAGGATACTAGCAAAAACCGGCTAATTTAATACAGTCTGAAGAAACATCAGAACACTACTGATGGGTCTGCAATTCTGTGTCTGGGGTGAGGGAGAAAGGGAGAGCTGAAATGCAATTTATCCTGATCCTCATTGATTTAGAACTGCCTGGGATATTTGGCAGAAGGGAGTTAAAGCTCACTATTGACACAAATTGCTTGTTTAAGCTGGGCAGACGCTCATATCCTGGCTCTACTCCCTTTGCCTCTGTTACTATATTTGAAGTTAACAATGCTAAAGGCTGAACATGCTGGCCACAAGCAGCCTCTAAGTTAAACAAAATCTCTACTTGTAAATAAACCCTCTATTTTATTTATTCACTTACAGGTTACAGAAAGTGAAAAGACATGAGCAATTAACTAAGATCTAAACAGATTAATACAAGAACACCAGAAACCAATACAGCTCTTCAAAACACAAACTAAACAACATTCCCACATGATCAGAACATCTGGTACACTAATGCAAGGCTTCCAACCCTTATTTTCTGCCAGTAAACCCCATAATTTGGGGATCCCAGCCTCACAAAAAAATAGGTTTTAAAGTATGTAACACAAGGCCACTCCCAAACTAAACAGCTGTCCAAGACCACTGTATTAGAGGGGAAACCCATCCCACTGCAGAGGAGGTTAAGCAAAAACCATTCTGCAAATCCATACAATGGAGTGTGGGTGGGGGGAGAGCACAGGAGTCCTGGATTGGCTTCATGAGACCACCATCACCTGACACTCCTGGCTAGGGAGAAAAACCACCAGATGACGTGACCCTCGAGTGGTCAGCCAACAGCTGCAGAACAGGCTGGAGGGACAGACCTGAGTAGGAGCAGGTGACCAAAGCAACCCCTGGTTGCCAGCATACAGTACGGTAAGAAGTATTGCTGTGTGCCCTTCAGGTTGTAGGATAGTGAGGAAAAAAACAGAGAACATAAGACTAGAAAAGAAATCGGCATATAGAAAAGACAGGCTAAGTTTATAAGCTACTAAAAATCCAAATCAGGTCATGAATTACTATATTTATAATATCCTAAAACAGAATTGAGTAGACTTCAGTTCACGAAAACAGTCTCTTACTTGTCCCTTGAGGCTCCCAGTGCCAAGACAATGGGATCAGCAATTTCCAGCATGGACTGCAGTATGGATGCCACCACAATGAAGAGAATAATACTGAGCAGGAATGCCCGATGCACAACTTGGAGTTCAATCAAACCTGTCTGCACAGCCAGGATCAGGAGTGTGACTCCTTCAGTCATTCCCCTGCAGATCAACACAGTCAAAAGAATAAACAATCACATCTTTCTGTGTGTCAATGTTGGTTCAAAAAATCAATCTAGAAACATGGGGAAATAAGCTGTCTGTTTCTGCCACAACCCTCAAAATGTCACTGTTTTTAGCTTTTACTGATGTCCCTGGTAAGGCCTTAACCAGAAAACAATGTTTACAGAAACACTGAAGTGCTGGGGCTTAGATCTAGCAGATTTCAGAACCCTGCCCAACTAGTGGTGTGCAAGCTACACCCAGCCCAGCAGATACCACCCAGTGACAAGGTTCCCCCAGCAAAAAAACATTTTGAAGGACCCAGGTTGTGTCTTAAAATGAGGAACCCACCAGTCTCAGCATTGCCTTCACAACCCTGATGCAGCTGTGCCACGTCTATGGCGGGGCACCAGCCAGCCTCCTTTTTAGATCACCATGAGGACCTTCTCCCACTGTTTTACCCTCCTATTTGTCTGTTGGCTCCAAGGAAATATCCTTTACTCAACTGACACCCTATCCGGAGCCCAGTTTAGGCAAATCAGCAATTCAGCCATTCTTCAGTTTATTTTCTCTGTACCTAGTACAGCTCTACACCAAATACAGCTGTGCACTTCTTTTTGGCTTGGAACCTTAGACTGAATGTAATACCTCCAAGGTCCAACAGTTCACCATCAGTAGTTGATGAAGTGAAAGGTACAGATCACCCAGCACAGCATGCTTCCCCAGAAGCTGGTTTTATGTAGACTACTCCTAGGAAACCCCACTTTATACCATTTTCACTTCCACATCTTGGAATCCAAAACATTCCTTTGCACATAGTCTGAACTTTCTATAAAGTTAAGGGCAAGAATACCAGAAAGCCAGTATATAAATAAATACCTAGGATTCCAATTTCATATTAGACAAGTTGGGACAAGTGTTAAGAAAAGATTGTTCCTGTATTTTGGATATTTCCCATAGTAATTTACAGGCAATCCATAAAATGCCGTGGCTTAATCCTCCTAGATTAGTAATGTTTCACATATGACTACAGGGTAAATGAGGAAATGGAAATATCAAGTTTTTATATTATCCAAGCATGTGAAATTTTTCCAGTGACTAATGAAAATTAAAACACAAAAGACAATCAGATTGCAATTATAAAACACAACTAACAGCCTTGGAATTGTTACAGAAATGAACCATCTTCCAAGAGTTTTGTGACAAGCTGTACTTTCACCTCAGTCCTTCCAACACACACACAGACTGGCAAACAAAGAGCCTGTCAAGGATACTCAAGAGATCTTAAGTCAAAAAATTGCAATGCAACCCATATATTTCTATATAAAACCCTTCTGTCTGCTTCTGTTCAGAGCCTAGGCACAAAGCACTTACCTGTTCATAGCAGGATCATTCATGAACGCTCGGTAACCCTGCAAATAAAACTTGCAGAGAGTCAGAACTCCCAAAGCAACAAAGGAGACTGTGAAGACCAAGCCCAGCAGTGAGTATGGAGTGCTGCAGCATTCAGCAATACTGGGAGAAGAGAGAAGAAAAACAGCAAAACAAAAAGGTTCTTTAATTAAAAGCAATGATGAGATCTCCCCTTGCCCTCTTAAATGTTCAGGCTGTTTTTAAGGCAAAATCAGATTTAACAAAAATACTAAAAGCTCAACATGGCCATGAAATATTCCTGTAAAAAGGAAAAGATGAGATGTATTCTGTTACTTTTGTTCCAAGACACAACTCCATCTCAGCTCCATGCTAATGCTCCTGTCCAGATGGAGCTGGTCAGTGCTCTGGTGTTTCTCCAGTCCCCCTCCAGCACTGTGCCACACGGTGGCACTGTCAGAGCCAAAAAATCAGTTTGACAACCACATGCACCCAGTGTACTTGCTGAAATTTCAGCCAGATAACAGAAATACAGTGTTAAAAGTAGATGAATTCACTATGGCACTCCCACTCAGATCCACAACAGAGCAAGCAAATCAACTAATAAATTCTGTTAGAAGACTCGGGGCTTTTTGATAGTGCTCACATGAGGTTAAGGTAAGCAGCACCTGTCTTTCAAACAGCTGAGCCAGAAGCAGCAAAGTAAGACAGTGAAAAACATTCCCCCTCAGCAGGCTTCTTCCCTTATTTTGCTACAGCAGTGAAGTCCCAGAGATTGAGACCTCAGAATACATATGAAGCTGCTGAGAAAATCTCTTGTCATTTCAGCTCCCTCACCCTGGAGCTGCTCTTCTGCTGATCCTGTCACTGCAGTATTTGAATCAGCCCAAGTCTCAGAGTGTGCTTCAGCTTCTGCAACAGTGCTCCCAGAACACAGGGAGCACAGTGCAGCACACCCCAACACTAGGCAAAGAACCAGCTTTCAAGCCAGGGATGACACATCTGGAAATCCTCACTTACATAATCCAAGGTATCCACTGACACCTCCATTAATTTAAAATAAAATTTTTTAAAAAATAAAAACACCAAAAAAACCCAACCCAACCCAACAACAAAAACAACAAAAAACACAACACCAAAAACCCACAATAATCTTCACTTGTTCCCCAGGACAGTCTTGGGAGAGAGATTATGGTGGTCAAAAACATGTCATGCTAATCAAACGACTAAAGAGTGAACTAGCTCAGTGCTCTGACAAGAAAGTTGTGAGGAAGCACATGTTTTGAAAATAAAAAAAGCTTGTCCAAGAGTCATTTACTCTGTCTCTTCTAATGACTACTTTAACTGGAAATCACTGAAAACAATACACAGCAGAAAATGTTGGTGTGTTTATATGTAGGGCTTGCAGTGCTTCTAGTAAGACTTTAAATTCTGCCTGTTCACTAAATCAAAAGGGGATGAAAAAGCTTTAAAATGTTCCTGCCAGTCAAAGTAGTACAAAATGCAGTATTGAAAGCAGCAGGTTCTGCAGGATATTTGAGGAACTGTAAGTTGTTTCAAAATAATTATCAGAAATCAAGAATCCTGGCTTTTCTGTCTGATGCCCAATCCTTTATTTATCAGAGTAATGTTAGTACCCCTTCTCAAACTTATTTCCAAATGATTTACTAGGCAAGGGTCCTAGAAGAACTTAAAAGCTCAAAGAGGAGCCTGGGGAACAATGTGTGTCAAGCACAAGTTTATCAATTATCCTAAAGAGCTGAACTCATCAAAAATCACAGTAGTTACATAGTCATGGAAAAGATTTTGTGAGGAACAGCAAGGACAATGAAAGGCACATAACAGTTCTTAAACAGTAAACACGCAAATAAAAGCTTTTCAGTCTGGAAAGAACAGACATGCTGCTCTCGATTAAGAAAAAACAAAAACAAAACCCAAAAAGCCTGCCCCCGCCCCAACACACAACCCGAGGGCATCTAATGAAACTCGACAGATTCAAACAATCAAAACGGATTTTTTACCATACAGACCAAGTGAAGCTGTGAAACTCCTTGCCTCAGGATCTTTCAAATGACATAAGCAAATGTGGGCTCAAGGGCAGAAAGCACCAATTGACGGAAGTCTCTTAAGGGTTACTGAATACACATTGACCATATAAAGCTACTGCAGCCTGACAAAGTTGGATGTGGGACTGGCTGAGCACTAGGAAACACCCTCTTTGTCACATTATGGGTGGGTGCCTTCCCAGGCATCCATTTATGGCCAATGCTGGAAACTGGAAAGCAGGCCAGATCAGTATTTGGTCTGGCCCAGTACAGCCACTACTCAGATGTTCTTATGAAAAATGGACACAGCTACTCCACACACCCCAACTGCTCTTATCTGAATTCCAGCTACACTATTTTAAGTGATCATTACAATTAAAGGGCACAAGGGCGGAATTCTGTCACTTGCATGAAAACATGCATCTCTTCTTCAACAGCTAACATTAGTAACTGGCCCAACTACATATTTCAGCTCCCTCCTAAGGGGCAACAGGCTCTGTGACACTAAGCAATTTTAATACTACATGCAATAAAACCCAACATTTCTCCCTAATTATAATTAATTTTGCCAGCTTACACTGGCACCCTATATATATATATACACATATATATATACAGACACAGAGGCAAGAAAAAAACTAAGCAAATGGAAAGTGCTGTAATTTCTAGTTAAAACAGCTGCCAGCAAAGGCACATAGGGTCCATACAGAAGATTCTCTCAAATGCTGCCTTTCTCTCAAAAAGAGCACTAACACAGGCCTCTCCTTCACCCTACAACCAGTTTTTACAAAGCTTTTGGGAATTTGTATCTGTAAGACCTTTACAACTCTGCCAAATTAACCAATGGGCTCAAAAGTTACTTTGGGAGTTGGCTGCTTGGATGAATTCAAGAATGTGTCCCACATCAGAATGAAGAAACATTAAGACAAAGAGCTCAGAAAGCAACATAATAATAAATAAGGTTATCAGCTGGACTGAACTTTAGCTGCAATATCTCAAATTTATAAACAATTTGCACACTGAAGATAACTTTGGACCAAAGCTCTATTTATAGTTATTTCCTCATCAAAATAATATTTTGCTTTCTTTGAGAACTTTCCTACAGTTCTACTAATGCTGTCTGTCCTGAATGGGATCCATGCCATTGAAGGACAAGCTTAACATGGTCTGCATACATGGTCACTGTGATAAGGACAAATATTTGCTGGGTATCAAAATGCAATAAAGACCATCTACATATTCAGTATCAAAAAGAGCACATCCATTCATTTCAGAAGACAGTCAAAACAGAAAATGGACTATTTGCAGACTAGTTAATTACCTTGTCAAGAAGAGAAAGAGGAGCCTCTCTCTTGAGGCAGGCTGGTCTCGTGTACTGAAATAGGAATAGATCTGAAGAGCAAATAAGACAAGCCAAAACACCATGAAAAGAACTGGGACGACCAGCTGGTTCCACAAAGACATCCCCAAAGCCAGGAGACCATACACCTCCACCACCTGGGCAGGACAGAAGAAGGCAGTTTGTTATTGGTTCACAGCACCTGTGATTTCGTAACAAAATGACAATCTACAGCACTGCCACAAGGAAGCCGAGAGTATTCACATGGCATCAGTGATCCCAAAGGAAAAAGAAGATACATCACAGTAGTTTGGCAAAGGGAGAGCCCAAGTTCAGCAGTGACATATTAACCACTGTCCATCTTGAGCACTGACAAGTACTTGACTATGCAGAGAATTACCAGAGCAGCTGAATGCCCCTTCCCTGAATAATTGGTTTGAAGCCACTGACTGCAGCCTACTCACAGCCAGAAGGGAAGGACTCATGCCACCAGTTCATGCACAGCCCTCTCAGAACTTTAAAGCTGAAGCTTAAGCAATGTAGTTTTCTCTCTAGCTACTGACAAGTCACTGTACACACTAGATACTGAAATGAACCACCTCACCTAAGCACACTAAATTTGCTTTGCTGAACTGTTTTTAAGGAAAAAAATACCTCAGATATTTTACATTCAAGGATAACCAAAAGAATATGTATTGGACTTCTGACTGCTCCTGATACACCAAGTGTTTTAAAATTAGTGGTTAAGAGTTATTTCAAAACTCTGAAGCTCAAATTACTTCTGTATTCCAAAGACTAAATTACAATGCAGTCATTTCCAAGAAGCTGGAACTTCAGAGAGCTGGACTTAATACAAAAGGTCAAAAGGAAATCACTCATAAATGCTATTTCCTCACCAACTGCTTCCCACAGTAACACACAACCCATAATGGTGAGAAAATATAGCAACCACTAAAAAAAGCTGCCTACTTAGTCTTCGATGACAAGCATGAGGGAGATTACAGTCGTGGGACCTGCTGCTGTATGTGCTGTGATCGACAAGCAATATGCTGCTGCCAGGGATAGGTGCCAAGCTCCAAGCTTCTAGCTTTGCACACAGACTTGTGAAGGAAGTGCATCTGCCCTCAGGAGGCTCCCTTGGTCTGGGACCAAGGCAAGCAATCCTGTGCATCTCCTGGCAGAGGGCTCCACCACATCAGAAAAGGGTCATGCTACACTCATAATGTAAATTCATAGCCATGATGTATTTCTGGCATCTTCTGCTGCAAGAAGGCAGCCAAGGTTCTGGACTCACTCTTATCACTTATGCCATTAGCTACAGTTTGAACTACACACAAAAAGCTGCTTTGGCCCACGTGTTAGGGCTGTCTCAGGAAACACTACTGGTGTTTAACACCTCAGTATTCACTAAGTTTCACCACTGATATCAAACCAACAATCAAAACCCATCCTAAAACAGCAGTAAACTCACGACACCAGGATGAAGGCATCACTGAAACTAACAACTGCAGAAAGCTACAGCAATGGAAACACAAGTCAGAAAATGTTCAAGACAAAAATGGCACTGCCCTCCTCTGGAATAAGCACACTAAGCTTGATTTGCAGTGGATTTGCAACCACTTATATGGACACTACAAAGCAACATTTTTTCTGTTCTGTTTCAGGAATGTAGGTGAAGAACAGCAAGCTCTTTACAAATGAAAATCCTGTTTTTCCATATTGCCAATGGAATGCAAAAAACACTCAACTTTTCATTCCAACCCACTCTCTACTACATGCATTTAAAAAAGAAGCATATGACAAACTATTATATATCCAGGCCCACATTATAAAGTTTCTGCTATTTTCTTTGTATCCTCAACGAAAAAAACTTTATGCCCTCTGCAAAAAGTCAGGAGACAGTGTCCAATTGATCAGTGTCCAAAGGCCATGTTCAAGGATCCTCCTGATCACAATACTGTAACACAGCCTGGCATGCACAGATTTGAAATACTGGGGGGAAAGTGGGCAGACAAGCAAACCTAGAGATGAGAACACTTGTTTAACAGCTATATTGAGAATACAATTCTGACAACAACAAAAAAACCCAGCAAGAAACAGCTACTTACGCCCTCACCCCAAAATGCATTCACAATGAAAACATTCCTAAGATGCTGAAGTGTTTTAAACATAAGTGCCTAATAACAAAATAGATCCGTGACTCTCAGATTACATCCAATCTGAATTTGACTTCAGGAAGCTGAATTCTGCATCTATTCACACACGTAGAAAATGGGAGTTCTGGTTCCAACCTGTTTCAAGTCTTTGAGTTGTACAAAGCTGTGCCACTGTTTTATCCCAAAAGTTGCCACTCTAAGTAAAAACTAAGCATGATTTTTTCCAATTTTCATTGGAAGAAAGGATATTGAAGCTTTGCCAGTTAGCTCCCAAATTAGTTTATCAGCAAATCTAAAGGCTAGTTACAGACAGAAGCAGACTAGGTGCTGTACAAGCACAGAAGGATAATCCTGCTCCCAAAGACCAATTAGATACAAAATAAATAATCAGACAGCAATGATCAACATGATAGGCTGAGACCTTGGCCCACCAGACACCCACTGCTGCCAAATTTTTGTTTTTGTATGACAGATATGACATCAAAGATGAGCTTTAGAGAGGGTTTTGAAAGAGCTTAAAAAAGTTAGTGTTCAGACTGCTTCTGAACAGCAGAAGGTAGAAAGCCAGTGACTTGGTTTGAAAAAAAAACCAAGCAAACAAAAACAGCAAGTGGCAAGAGCTGAAACAGGTTAGTCACAAATCAAGCAAGTATCAATCCTCTTACACTGAAACATACAGAAGGATGCATAGACACATATATATTTCTTATATATAAAGTGCGTTGTGATGTTTCTATACTACTAACAAAGCATCTTTTCAAGTAAATATATATATATATATATATCAGATGTCAGTGTTAATAAAATGGATAAATGTCAAATCTCTTCCTTACTCTTTTCTTAGAGGTCTCAGCAATGCTGCTGCTCTAAAGCAACAGCTACAGACACATCACTGTATGCAAATTACAAATCACTGACTAAGTCTGTGATCATTACAAGTCAAAATCAGCCTCAGTGTTATTCCCAATTTAACACCACAATATTCACACTTCATACAACAGGCACTGCTTGAAATAAATAGCTACCACAATTAAAGCATGGGGATTACCTTGCTCACTTAATGAGGCCATAAATAAATTCAATTCTGCCACAATCTTGTCTTTTAGCCTAGATTTTAGAAGGACTATGTAAAGTCCAAGCAAAGTGGACATGCTCAGCTGGGCAGCTGTATAATTCAGACTAAGGTATTAAGTGCTCACCCACACAAATAATAACCTACCATAAATTAAAGAGAAAAGATGTTATGGATAGAAACAGATTCGATTTGCTAAGAAAGCATGAGTTAACACACCCACACAGCTGAACAAAAGACAAAGTATTTCTTTCCTGAAAGAAAAGCTCAGGCCAAGGAGAAGAACACTGTTAGTTTGCCATCTTACCTGGACAAGCTCTCTATACGCAGATTTCGCCAAGTTATACGGCACCAGAAGATTTGATGCCAGAAAGTAGAGAACTTCTAAACCAGTGAAAATCATCGCAAATTTGTTGATGATGACAATGGTTTCCAAAGGGACCAGGCAAAGTCGTGCCAGCAGAGGGAGCATGTGAGCAGAAAAGAGCCAGATCTGTTTTGTTTTCATGACGCAGGAGCAGAGCGTACATACCACCAGCTGACCTGAAAACGCGACACAGTATTTTATAATCAAGCTGATTATCCCCTTCAGGAAAAAACGTATTTTAATACGTTATCTTTCCATAACACACTTATCAACATCCAGCATATTATGACAGTTCTAACTAGGACATATCTGTTACAAAACCAGGCTCCTCTGCATCTTTTGCTGGGTCACAAAAGTTACCAAATTCAAGCTACAAAAAGTTAATGCTTTCACTTCACAGATTAGCGACCTGTAAATCCAAAACACGTGCAAAATCATATACAGATTATTATGAAGTCCCAGGAAAAAATCATGCAGAGGATAACCCAACATGTTATCTTTTTCCTTAGCTTTTCTGAAGCCCACCCATGTTACTGTTTCATCCAGATCTATGCAAAAACAGTAACCAGAGGTCCCAACTGGCTTTTAGAACAATATTTACACTGTCTAGAGGAATTACTGGCCAAGAACAGCAACAGGAGAACAGCCAGGTCAGCAGCTGAGACTTCAATAATTTCATAACACCCCGAGGCAGTTTCTCAGAATTATCACTGAAGCCTGCAAGTGACAGATAATTAACAACTAAATTATCTTGTAACAGTTGGCAGAGACACGAGCACATCTCTCCCACACATGCAGAGATTTGGAGGGTGGTATTTCTAGAGCAGGCCACTCCAGTAGATCTGCTCCCATTAAGTGACTGGAAGCTGTACCCTTTATCTCAGGGGAAATGGAACTGGGCAAAATACACATTTCCTGGATAAAAACTAATATTCCACTCATCATTGTGCAGTAAGGAAAAAGATGATTGTGTATTATTTAAAAGCAGGATCTTGTTCACCATCTTTGTTTGCTTAGCTCTGAAAGCCACATGGTACTAAACCCAAGTGCTTATGCTCTGTTTCAGTGATTTCACTAATGCTCCCATTTCACAACTCTTCCCGAAACCAGGGGTTGGCTTTTGCAGGACACCAAGCAAGGAAAGCAGGGCTGGTAACATCTCTGGATCAGCCCTGACTCCCTGTGCCCACGTTAAGCTCACTGACCTTGTAAGCACTTCTAGATAGGCTGGGGAGGGAAACTGTAAGCGGAGAGCAAGCAGCACCAGGGTTCTGCTTTCATTCTGCCCAGCCTCCCTACCCAGAGGAGGACTTCTGCTTTCAAAAATAACTGCAGCTGAGCTGAAAGCATCTCTAATCTCTACTACTAAAGCATACAAAGCTCTTCCTCCTTCACGCTGTCCTCTTTCAAATTTAAGTCCTACTGTCAATTTGCTAGATGGATTTTTGAATTAACAGATGTCTTTTCAGAACAAGCACCCCTGCTCTCAGCAAGACACTTACCAGCACACTGGGTCATATAAGCCTCAGAGAAAGTTACTCTACTCATCTTTCTAGAAGTTCAACCAGCTTCAGCTCTGAGGCATTCTCCCTCTTTGTTGTTCTCTGCCCACACACACGTTGCTACAATCCTATTTAAGATACCACCAGCACACTGATGTGCTGTAATATTCAGGAGCCTGGCACAGTCAGCATGCAAGGATTTCTGCAACTCATGGTAACTAAGGCAACCCAGCTTCACACACAAAGGGATACAAATACCATTATCTGATATGTTCCAAGTGTGGTTATTTGAAATAAAACATTGCAGCATCATCAGGTCAAACAACCAAAGCTCTCTGGCAGCACTTGTGATTGGAGCTCTTCAATCACAAAATATGACCTCCAAATTCAGTCTCATCTCATGCAACAGAAAATCTGTATTCCTCCAACAGTGATATGCTGAGTATTCTGGTCATGCCTGCTAAATTCTCTGACTTTTCCACCTTTTTAATTTAATCACTGATCAAAAGTTAGTTGTGATGGGAAAGAGAGCTGTATACCATCAAAGGAAATACAGTGAGCACTTTCTCTGAATGCCCCAACCTCCTTCCTTAAGTCTGCACCTTCTCAGTTCTCAACCCCTTCAGGAAGGGCCTGAAAATTTCTCCAATGGAGCTTCTAGTGACTTTTGTTTCCCATTTTAATCTGCAGTATCAGCACCTTATTTCAGGGCAGTCAATCTCTTCCTGAGTAAATCAAAGTGTTATCTCCAAGTGGGGCTGTACACCACCAGTCACCTCACTGAAGTCACCAGACAGAAGGTATCATGATCAGAAGAAATTAGTTTGTACCTCTCATATCATAACACTCTACCTATCTGCTAAAACTAGCTAGTCCAGATGAATGTTTGCACTCTGCAAACTTAAATACTGTAGACTGAAAACTGCCAGACACAGCTAATGAACCTGACATCTGGAATTCCCCTGCAGAACACTGTGTTTGTCTGGTAGAGAAGGAGGCAATAAGGAAGATACCTATTGTCTTAAGTTCCTGCCCAATCTCTTCCCTTCCCAAAACATCCACAAATACACTGAGCAGTGTTGACAGGTAGCCAAAGTAGCCCAGCTCACAAGCTAATGAAAAATGTGCAGCAACAAAGCCTATAAGGTACAGCCACCATTCAAGCCACTTGGGAACTGTATTTCAGTCCCAATTTTAAAAAGCCGGTATTAACAACTTCCCTGGCTACGTCATTACAATTGTTATGCAAAAACCAGGATGTCTTAAAGTTAATATATAATCCCATTATTGTGCACTAAGAGAAAGCAATTCTTCATGGCAGCATCACTTCCAAAACTACGTTCACAGCTGACATGCTCACAAAGTGGCACACTCAGCCAAGGGACAGTCTTCAAAGACATTCAGTTCTTCCATCATCTCTTAGAAACATATTAGTAATACCAATCAGCAGTTGCCAGACTGAATTAGATGCAGGGGAAGAAATGACTAAGACCTAATTCAAAAAGCACTAATGAATAAAAGCATTAACACAGATTAAATTTGTGAACCAGCTGGTGTACTTTACATCATCTTCTTCATTCTGATCAACTTTTAAAAACCAGAGCTGTATTAGTAGCACCATTACTCCCCCATGCCCCTGCGTCAGCTCCTTTGTCAAAAGTGCTGCTGGCAGAGCAGGTAAGAAAAAGATGGAGCAAAGCACCTGTATGTTCATTTTGCTGGGAAGATGGACCAGTTCCATGTGGTACACTCCTGAAATATGGCAGACTGCACTGGACAAATACCTCTGTATGTAACAGATTTGAGAAAGTGTTTCACATTTCTATAAAACACTGTCAGTCCTCACAGCACACACTCACAGGTCTTCCCCAGAAACAACTGCTTGCTGTCAAGACTAAGATTACACTTTAAATTGGCTTTAAGACAACAGGGGAAATTACAGGGAGATTAAGTACATTAAAGCACACACATTTGCTCGTATAGTCAAGCACCTACTTCTGAAAAACAGTAAGAGGACACTTTAGCCTGACAGCCAGTGCAGGCCGAAACTATACAATATTATATTTTTTCTCTCGTTTAATCCATATTAAAACCTGGATGAAGCATAATGTGTTCATCTCTCAGTTTAGTTTCTGTCTAAATTTTACTGAATGACACAAATGACACAATCCTGATCTCCTCCTGCCCAGGCCTGCCTGCTGCTTTGTGAAGCTCTCCAAGGGATTCTGCTTTATCATGGGACCCTACACTGCGTCTGAGATTAAAAGGACTAATTGTGAACATTTCCTCATAGAAAAATGCTAAAGGCTTTGGTGTCATTTGCCCAGAAAGCAAAATATAATTGAGAAATTCAGAAAAGAAAAGAAATGCTACCTAAAGAAGAGTTCCTTTCCTTGAAAAATGCCAATGCTATTTCAATTTAAAAAATATTAAAAGCAAAGGCAAACATCATATTTGAAAGTAAAGATGCAGGCATGGAGAGAATATATATATATTTTTTTTATTTTTTTTTTTTTCATTCTGGCAGACCTAACATACTGTAAAGAAGTAAACCCATTTGTATCTGCCAGTAGTGTCTGCAAGTAAACAGAAAGCAGCTGGGTTTTGCCAACAGTACATGGCTAAATCTGTCAATAATCTGATGAAAACCATAGATCTTAGTGAAAGGTATTAAGGAAGACTCTTCTTGCAAGCTTGTCTCAGGCTTAATTTGAAAATACACATGGTGTGTGTTTGTGTGTGTACTGCAATATCCTATCAGTAGAACATATGGCATGGCACTGCAACCTTAACACTGAATTGATGCTCTTCCAGTCAAAGTTCAAAGGGTAAGGGAACAGTCTAAGAAGTCCAGTTCTTCAGATTTGAGATTTTTAGGTAGGGGAGTCATGTCTGCCATTAATCAAACACAATTTACATGTAGTTTTGAATCATTCCTAACTCTAATATCTCTGGCATTCCACTAAGAAAAAAAAACAAAACAACAAACGAAACGCACAAAACAAAAACACCCCAAACCGAACTCAAACAAAAAAAACCACACAAACAACATACCACACCTCTCATCCCATGCACACACCCACAAACCTATTTCATCAATTTTTTTGAAAGGGTGTGATTACATTAGTAAGTGTTCATCTAGAAGGCAAATAAGTATTAGTACAAAAACTTTAAGTGACAAAAGCTCTACAAATACACATTAGTAGTGAAATTTCTACACCTAAAGATTATTAGACAAACCAGTCCTGGTTCTCAAGACTGTGAATCTGAGAACAACACAGGGGCAAAGCATGACAAATTAACCCAGAAAATACTTCAAAGCTGGAAGTATGAGAATATTGGAAAATCAGTGGCATAGAACAAGCCAGGAATGATACACTTAGCCCCCATGTCTCTTGCATGTTGATGAGACCCACAGATACTACAAGAGGTAAAATAAATTCAAAGCTAAGAGGCAAAATGTGGGTAGGTTTCAATTAAGAGAATTAGACAGAGCTCTCTCCTGCATAGCAAACATTTAAAGCACTTACCTACTAAAGCAGTCATGAAACGATTCATAGAGAGAGGTTCCAAGTACATTGGCCCTTCATATCCTGATTCCAATTCACTCCTCACATAATCCCTAAAAACACAAACCCACAAACTATTAAGATTCATCTGATCAAACAAGAAGCAATTTATTTGTTCCACATGTGTAACTTCAGTGCATGTCACAGTCAATTACCTAAATTACAAAAAGAAATATTAACAATACTATTACAGCAGCTTCACTGATGTAAGGATCTAACTGAGGCATGACTTAAGCAAGAGAAGTATTATCTGTAATTAGACTCACTGACATAGCTGTAAAAATCCTTTGGGACATCCAAGCTGTTCTTCAGAGCATGGCCTGAAACTGCTTATTGACAAAGCCTCTTAAGCACTATTCCAATTTTAAGTATTCTTATTAAGTATTCTTCTTGCTAATAGCAATTTTTTTCCCCACCAGCTCCATGTAGAAAAAAATAAATTGAGAGATAGAGCAGTTTTCCAATGTAATGCTTGTAGTATTTTACACCTAACCACCTCTATGCATTGAATTAAAAAACAGGCATTAAGGAAAAGTGACAGTCATGCATTACAGTCAGACTTGTTTTTATGCAACACAATTTTTAAGTTCAGCTCTACCCTGGGAAACTGGGGGGACCAACTACCCTCTAACTGACTGACTGATTTGACAGTGAGACAGTCTAAAACCCTGAGAGGATATTTGCAATTTCTCTGAGAAAGAGAAAGAGGTAGGCTCAGGCAATCAAAGGGAAAGAAAGGTAAGAACTTGAGATTTTTTCTGCTGTTGCTGATAATCCATCAGCTCTACCTTCAAGCAGGTACAGGTAACAAACTCAAGTAGGAACTTCATTCTAAGAAGTTGGGTTTTTTTCACTTTCAGAAGGCGATCCTGGAACAGCACTGCATTAATCCTCCACTGGCTCCTTAATCCCCTGCGATGAGACAGCTGGCAATACTCAAATACTCATGACCCTTTGCATCCAGCTCTCCAGCCCCTTTTTTTGCTTTGCCCTGTGACCCTCCCTTCCCCACTCCCAGGATAGCTGCTGCTCCACCCTTGTCAGCACACTACCAACTCTGCCAGCAGCAGCACAACTAATCCTGCACTCCTATCTGGCTGATGCTGTCCAGTCATTCATATCCAGTTGCATCACATCCCAGGAATACCAGACAGACACACCTGAACTGACCCTAGACAGAGCTAGTGGAGTCTGTTTGCTCGAGGAGCATGACACTTCATTTATTACCTATTTTTTTATATCAGTGAGGCAAACCACACTTGCTGGGAACAGACACAGCGAAAGCAAGGCAAACAGTACTAGAAATCTCAACCAATGCAAGAATTATGCTTTTTATTTCAAGGGAGAAACAATATGCAACTCAGTGCTACTGGAAGCATCCACTCCTCTCCAGAAAAGTGGAAATATACTCTTCTAGTAATAGCTTGCTACCCCAAGCTAAGGTAGTCACGTCTTCATTTGCAAAATATCCCTGGAATTCAAGACATAAGTCTCAAAGTACTAAAACAAACACTTCAAAGCCTGTTCTTCATAGCTGACAACCCTGCCTACTCAGTGCAGCTTTTCAAGTGTCACAGTGTATGTGAGGTGTGTTGAAATAGGTTCTTTAGACTGTAACCTGCAATTAAAAACACATGAGGATTGAAAAGGCACATAAGACAACTGAATCTAAGTAGAACTTTCCCCCTTGTTATCAAGATATAGCTAAACAAAAGGATTTTTTTCCCACCTTCTAACATCCATACAGATGCAATCTTTGAGACAAAGTTGGTGCTCGTTTATTTCTCATGAACATGCAGAAAGCACTTTCTGAAAGCATTAGCAACACAAGATAATCCATCAGATTTAGAAAAGGAGAAAAAAAACCCCACCATTTTCAACATGCTGAAGAGGGCTTTTTGTATTAGCAATACCATGTGCCATCCACAAATTTCAGATGAAAACACTGTCTATTTCTGAACTGCTAGAAAGCAGTGAAGTTTCTTCTCTAGCTACTAGGAAACAGGATCATCCAAGATACCAACCAGAGCAAGATGACCTCTCACAGCTGAGCTAAGACATACTAACAAAAATGTACTTACTGTTACTTCAACAACAGGAACATGCCTGGAGATGATCCAAATACCTTCAAGCTACATTTCTTGCCATTGTCTGATTGAATCATCTGCACAGTACTTGGCTTAATTCTTTAAGTCACTCAAGTTTTAGGCCTAGCAGCTTGGAGATGTAATGTTTTAAGATAGCCTAAATTTTTTAAATAGTATTTGTAGATGATGTCTGAATTAAGGGAAGTCAAAGCAATGATTCTCTTATTACCAGTACAAGCACAAGGATTTTGGCACAGACACCAATCAGAAGATGCCTCAAACAGCTGCAGTGACATACAAGATGCTGGGAAGAGCAAGTGCCTGCAACTCAATTTTGATCAATTAAGGTTGTATTAAACTGCAGCTTTTACAATTGAGAATTGTTCACTATACTGCAGCAATGTAAGAAAACAAGAATTCTAAAATCGTTATTTACTAGTTAATGAAATGACTGAAAGTACATTATTTATTCAGAAAATTACGATATAAGAATATAGCTTAGAGCAGATTGCCTGCTGTTTCTTCTGTAGATGAAATCTCTGTCTCGTTCAATCCAACTGCTGGACTGTTAACATAAACTCCTGGACAGCCATGAGTAACATTCTGTAGAAAGGGAAGCAGATACAGTGCTTCACACATGACTGATTTTTGTTATGGAAAGTGAAAAAAAGTCTTCTGTTATTAAAAATATGCTTTGTAATTGACTGACATAAGGCACAGTGGTTATCTGACCTAATTGACTCATACTGCTGACATTTACTTTGGCTGATTAATCTCTGTTGTCAACATCAAACACACACTCATAGGTTTTAAATGTCTACAGATAACCTTAGAAATAAGTGTATTTTAAGACTGCCAGTAAGAAGTAATTCAGTCTCTTGCTCCCCACCCCTCATCTTCTCATTCTAAGCACTGTGAAGCTTAACACTTGGAATACAAGAAAAACAAAACTGCAAAACATGAAATAAGATAATGATGCAAGCTCGATTTTTATCACTAATAGTGTGTTTAACTGCATCATTTATTTTCCCAAATTTTATTGCTGTAAATGGGGAAATGTGATCCTTTCAAGCAAGACACTGTACAGCTGCATGTAAAATAAAACCAGCATCCATTTTCCTTGTCAGGAATGGCATGATTTTGTTTCTTAAAACTGACTTCTCTTTCCATACCAGGTTAACATGCTACATCAATCTGTACACATTAAAGTAATTCTCAGTCTTGCAGACGAGGAAACAAACACTTAAGAAGTTGGGTGACTTGTCAAGGTCACATAGACCTGGAATTCTGAAGTCAGAGCATAACTACAAAATTCAGATATTCCCAGACTTGCAGCTGAACCACAAGCTATTTCTGGGGTGGAAAAAAAGCTGAAGCCTTTCAACAGCTCAGAATTTCCAGGACACTGCAGAGTCACAAGTGCCAGCTGATTTTGGTCTTGTTCTGTAATTTGCATTAACCAAATTGGCCTCAATATGAGACCTCTTCATCTGTCTTAAATAGCATCCCAACTGGTAGTGCACACAAGCAACTCATGGGAAGTTTTAAGCTCTAAGCAGAATTACTAACAAAAAAACCCACTCATGCACATATGACTACTGTATGACTTGTTATGATCAGCCTGCTAAATAAAAACATCAGTTGGAATGGGGTAGCTTTGGCAATAAAAGGAACAGCTCCACTAATATTATACTGTGTGTTACCTTTTACTTTTTTCAATATGAAAACTAATAGGATTTAAAAATTCTTTTGAAAAGCTAATGCAGGCATCAGTGCCCACACTGCACAAAGGCTGCTGCTGAGAGCCCCGTGCACAATGCCTCCTTCCAAACCAAGTTCTGTCTTATACGTAGGGAATGGCTAAGCTCACTTAAAAGTCTTACCAACTACATTTACTTTGCAAAATATCCAGGGAATACTGTTGGACTATTTGAATCTAAGACAGCTTTTAATTAAATATATTTTTTTGTGCCAGTTGATGCAAGATTTAATTAAAGGCTTTATTAACTCACTCTAGAAGCATCAAATAGAGAAAAGCTTAGTACAAGTATGCCAAACAGACCAAGCTATAGTTATCTCATTCAGTGAAACCTGTAACATCTCAAACCTCACAAAGCAATACAAGTCAAAATTCACTCTACAAAAACGGTATTGAAAATGAAATCGCACAGTGCTACCCCTTAATCTATCATCCAAAATACATACCATCTCTCCTTCTTTTAAAAAATGTAAAGATCCAGTATGGCAAAAAAAATCTCTAGCTGTACACGTTGAGGACCAAAGCCAAGCGTTGAGGATCCAATAGGTATTTGTTACTAGTTTTAGATTTACTTCAACACAAGTTCTTAAATAATGTTTAAGTTGCTTTTTCTAATTAGTAAGCATTCTACCCCGTAAGAAACAAACTGAATCTACAAACACTTAGGACTCCCCTGAGGATAATGAAAACCCCTCCTTCCTTCCTAACCCAGACAGTAAGGGGCTCTAATTCCTCTCTTGCACCTCACCCATTCAGGAAATCATTGACTGTAACTCCTGACAGCCACAACAGTAACATGTCAAGTCACCACAAACCCTTCATTAGCACCCCCCTGAACTGCAATGTACCAAGTAAGAGATATTCCAGCAAATGCTTTAGAACAACAATTCTGATGCAGAAATAGCAAATCTATTCCTTGACTTAAATCAATCAAAAGCACATTTTTAACTGCTTGCTGTCAGCAGGGATCAAAATACATCAGTCCATGTTTTCAAAACCTCCCGTGTAAAGCATTTATGTGATGGCACTACCCTGGTTCCAACTAAACTTCTTGTCAGCATGGCAGTTCACACTGGCTTTCAGCAGATTTAGCTGGAGCCAAACAAAGATGATCAGCTTTATCTTGTCAGACTCAAGAGTTCCTCTTGCTCTGCATTTTAGATCCAAAATGCCTTTCTTTTTGTTCATGTAAAATGTATTACATAAACAAAGATGAATTTAAGAAGAAAATCCACTATTACTTTAGCCATCTTCCATATTTTCTCTCTCATCATAGGTGCCAGGAGACTAAAAGTGATGTCCTCTCTGCTTGGGAGAATGCCCCAGTGCTGAAAGCATGTTAGCTGAGCCATTAAGTAACTCAATTACTAAATCAGAGGTCATGCTTAGTCTTGTGGCAAGTGTTTTATCTTCTCAGATTAATGGACATATAACACAGAAATGTAACTTGAAATTCCTTTTAAGTCAATGAAAATAAACCAGAACTACTTGATTGCCTATTTTATTCTTTAAGCTTTTTCAAGATAAAGGTGTCTGGTATAGGAAAAAAAGCCTCCACAAAACCATACCTAAGCCATCTAATGTATCACTAATTTTTCTAATTCCCAAACCAAGCTAACTTAATTAAGCCATTTCATCTTACCTGGAAATTTGGTGTCCAGCATAAAGCAGCAGTGCAGTCAAGAAGTACAGGTAAAGCTGAACCAGGTGTTGCCTTGGTAAAGTTAGAAGCACAACACTTAAGATGTAACCTGTAACAATAAAGAGGCTTTAATTTCAGAAAAACACTAATTCAGAATTTCTTAACATGAATTGACACTAAAGTTATTCAGATTTCTTTAACCGCTTTTTTTTTTTCATTTGGTTTTAAAATTCATATACCTACATTTTCCTCTCCTCCAGATAGAAAGTACACAAAAAACCTGCTGCTTTTCCTTTTCCCCCCTCAATGAACTGAAACAGCTCTACCAGATTTTGCATTATTACATCTAGATGTCAAGAAGTGGACTTGATCCACAGCATTTTAACAAGACTTAATTAACATAACCTATGAAACAAAGGGAGGAGGTCTAGGTCTCCCTCTTCTAAGAAAAGGCACATTTCAGCATTGCAGAAAAAATCCTATCCATCCAACAACTCAACCAAATGATGTACAAAAATCAAGCATGAGACTCACAGAAGACTTTCCATGCCAATTAACATCACACATTTTAATTCTTCCACTACCTTCATGGTTTAAAGACACCTTGTGTGCCCACAATTTGAGATGAGGACACACCAGCTGCTCTCCATAGTAGCAGTATGAAGCAAGCCATCAGTGGTGCACCAATCTCAAGGCTCTATATAGCCTAGCATTTGAAGGCAAATGCAGCAACAGCTTCTTTACTTCTTATTAGTGCTTAAGACCATGGAAAAAGACCCAGTACAGATACAGCTTTACTCTTCAAGACCAGTAGCCACTCCAACAAGCACAACACTGACACTTATTTTTCATACCTGCTCTCATCAGGATACTTTAAAGAAGTACTTTGAAATCCCCTTCAGTACTGGGTGGTAAATGTCCACCCTCCTCCCTTTCCCACACAGCCTGCAGGTCAAAACCCCCGTGCTTGGTGCCCTCCCTAATCTCCATCTCTGAGCTCTCTATCACAATGCAGTGCACTCTTGCTCTTTATGAAGGTCAGCTTAAGTGCCTGGCACTGAAATCCATTTAGGAAAAAACCCCAGCAACAGATAACAACTTCCCTGCAGCTAAGAACAAAATGCTATAGAAGAACTTATCCTGACACTTACAGCTATACAAGTCACATTATATTTAAAGTTGCATCCATCTATTCAGCAACAGTAGGCACAGCCTTTTAAACTCAGTTAATTTATACTTCTAGCATTTAAAAATTACTAAATAAAATAATGTTACTCAGGATAAGGCACTTGTAAGTACAGTGACAACCAGTTACCATAGAACAGCTTGGGAACACAGCATATTCTGATACTTTAAAAAGGTATGATTTCAGAGATAGTCAGTATTTATGTACAAGTAGTTCAAGACTACTTAATATCTGCCACCTTTGGTAAGCTATCTTGTAAAATTCTACCAATAGTTAGATCTTCAAGAAGGTAACTCACAATATGCTCCTAGAAAAGGCAGAAGAGCCACAGGATGCCAAAGATTAATTCAGATGCACTAGATGATAGGCGTGATGATAGACAGACAAAACTTATTTACCTTTTTTTTAAGTACAAATATACCATTTGTGTAACACTGGAAATATTTTTTCAAGTGTTTTCATAAAGAAATGTGACAAGTTGCTTTTTTTTTTTTCTGTGTGCATATTTGATAGTTTGATTAAAATGAAGCATTGCACAAGTCACCATCACTAGTTTCTGTGCAGTATCCATTTGATCATTACAAAAATAATCCAAAGGCTGGAACCCCTCTTCTCTGAGGCCAGGATGAGAAAGTTGGGGTTGTTCAGCCTGGGGAAGAGAAGGCTCCAAGGGGACCTTATCACAGCATTTCATTAAGAAACATGGGGACAGTCTCTTCATTAGAGCAGTAGTGCTAGGACAACGGGTACCAGTTTGGAGAGGGAAGATTCAGACTGGATAGAAGGAAGACATTTAATTAAGGTAGTGAGACACTGCCCCAGGTTGTCCAGAGAGGTGGTAGGTGCCCCATCCCTGGAAACATTCCAGGTCACACTGGACAGGTGTCTGAGCAACCTGCTCTAGTTGCAGATGTCCCTGTTCATTTCAGGGAGTGTGGACTAGATTACCTTTAGAGGTCCCTTCCCAAGCCATTTTGTAACTGCATGATTTTTATTTTGAGCTTTTATAAGGGTGCTTAAACAGCACTATAAGAGTTTCCTTCTAGCAACTGCTTTATACAGAATAAACAAGCTTCTAGTTAACACAGCTTGGCAGATGAAAGAATTTTTTCTCAGTGAGGGTGACAGAGCTCTGGAACAGGCTGCCCAGGGAGGTTGTGGAGTCTCCATCTCTG
>JAOEGS010022994.1:57785-81024 GCA_025447755.1 Corythornis vintsioides
ATAATATTTTTAAAATAATAATATTTTTATTTTTTTTTTAAAAATCAGTCTTCTAACTACTTAACTAAAGCATGTTTCTTCATCTGACTGCAGTACATCTTTATCCTCCAAAGCCATCTATATGGAGGAAGCACTCCAGAGTGGGAAAACGATGTGCCAGCCATTTCTCTCCAAGCAGTACTCAGGCAGATCCTCACTGGCTATCAACCTCAATAGCCTGCATTCAATCTCTAATGAACCCCATGTTCAGTCACTAGATGAATCACATACCCACCTGGGGAGCAGGTCCCAGAACATCAATCCTTTCATCTTCTAAAACCAGCCACCTAGCACGCCAGACTTGCAGGCCAAGGTTCAAACCTTAGCTCCCTAAAATATGTTAGTAATTTTGTCTATTTATCTGCAATCCAAGGACTTGTTACCTGCTCTAATCCATTCACCACATACATACAGTTCAGAAGGCTGTGAACTGAAGAGCCATATCCATGCGGCAAGAAGAGACAGACTTCTGGTGCTGTGGTCATCATCCAAATGAGGCAATCTTTTGTTTAATGCCAATGATTTAAGTTACAATACTTCTTGTCTGTGCAGCATTTTACAGCAGCTTTTTCATGAGTCAGACACGGGCCAAAGTCACTGTGCTATTCTTTCAGGGTATCAATCACGTTTCCAGGCACCAGATTTACATATCAAGACTAAATAACGGAGTTCAGTAAAAGACCCTAGACAGGACTTCTTTACTGCTAATATAAACAGTCCCTTAAGCATAAGTGCAATGAATACATTATTTTGCTCTTTGTTGTAGCCAATACATTATCACGCTATTACCAAATTCTTGCAGTAAGCACAATGGTATTTACTACCATTGGGTTTTTTAATACATGTGAACTTACCCACATAATGCATATTAAGGGCCAAGTACTTGTACTGGAAGAGAGGGTTGTTGTGCAGGCTACTTCTTTGGATCTGCTGGAAGAATGAGCTGACATCCCATCTGTACAAGACATCCAACAGCATGATGCTTGGGACCCTTAGGGCCACGTTTAATACTGCCTCCAACTTCTCCTTTGCAGCCATTCTCTTCCCTTTCTGTGAGCTGGCAGCAGACTGTAAATAGCACAAGACAGAGAAGAGTAATCAGATCAATCTCACTGTACAAACAACTATTAGGCTTTGTGATCATTATGAATGGGGCTTCCTGTGCAGCCACAAATGACTGAATGAATCAACGGAGTTAAATTCAAATCCAGACAGGACAGCTTCTATTTTTGCTACATAAAAGTCAGTTTGCTAGCAATTTTTCCTCAGTAATACTGTAACGTGGGGAAAGGTCAGGGAGCAGGTTAATGACACAAAAATGGTCAAAGGTTGTGCTCCAAAGAAAACTTCACTCTTATTTGTACTACTACAGCATCCAAGACCCCAATACACTAGGTACTATATAAACATTAGTATGCTAAGCTTTAGAAAGCAAATACCAACACGATTCAGACACTACCTCCACTTGGCTTAAAACTCTTTCTATGCCACCTAAATGAAATAACCATCAACTAAACCAGTTCTTCAAACATTCTAGATTCACCTCCTCAATGCAAATTGAAATAAATAATTTTCCAATTCTGAGATTTAAAAAATAATTTATGGCATTCGTTAACATCTATGAATTTATATATTTATGGAATTTGAGGGCTGTGTGTTTTGAAGATTAGGACCAAGAATCCAACTGTTTTAGTCATTTTAATGTAATTCACCACAAGGAATCATACCAACAAAAGACAGTATCCTCACTCCAGAGTACTAAAAAGTAATTTAATTTTGGAGCATCATGGAATCAGAGAACATGGATAAGACAATGAAGGGTACTTTTTTTATTTACAGATAGAAAGTTCACACAACAGCATCTCAGATCTAGTCCCCAACAGGACCATATTAAAAAGTAAGTGATCAGTTCCCACATCCTGCCAGAGCACAGCCTTCAACTGAGACTGACAGTTGCTCCTAAATGAAATATTCTGGTTTTACCACCTGCTCACCCTCAGAACAGCATTCACTCCAGGCTGTATTTGTGAGCTACCAATTATATACGCGTTTTAGAGCAGTGCAGTTGAAGTATTTAGGGCCAAGGTGGGGATGATCCAGCTAGCTTTCATCCACAAGCAGTCATTCAAATAAGTAAAAACAATCACCTGCAGCACAATCAATCCCCAGACAAGGTCAGATTTAAGAAAAGGCTCCCAATCCCAATTATTAGGGGAACAACTGGGAAGAACTACAACCTAACTAAAGAAACAAAAATCTGCTCTTGGAACTATGCTTTTTACATAGTCTCACAGGACTTCATTTATATTGTCTTTGTGTAAGTTTCAGAAGCTTTTGCAGTTGTCTGAGTTTTATACTATCAAGTCAACATGGAAGTACATCATGAAATGAAGCCATGCTCATATAAAGAAATCAGAAAAACACCAAACTCTTTCTTTTTGTATGGGAACATACACATGACCCTCACATGAAGTTTTTTTGTTGCCATGGCCAAGATGCTACTGTAAACTGCTCATGTGCACACCAAAAACCACACTGACACTTGTCAGAACACAATGACATAAAATTAATTCAGCTCAAGAAGTCAGAACAGATAAAAACTGAGATATGGCTCAGTAAAGCACAGGCTACATGGCTGCTGCTTGTCGTCATCTAGCCCACAGCCTAACTTTTCCAGTTATGTAAATAAATGTAGTCACTTTTTGCAGAGCTCTTGCAACAGCTCTACAAACCCCAGAGACAGCAGCACATCCTTCCCCTCGCACAACAAGTGCCTCCCCATGACACCAGGCAACCTACACAGCACCTGCATTTCACAATGCCTCCCAAAACAAATTAAAAGGTCAGCCAGAAGACTAAGAATACTTAAACAACAAAACTATTGCCCAAGCAGCCACTAGAGAACAGTAGTAATAAATATTTATAGTGAATAAAAATTCTGTTTAAACGTATAGCATTGTACAAACAAAAACTGGGAGCTACATAGATTGTATTTAAAGTTTTGCCAGGCTGCACACTGAAATACACAACTATGCTCAGAGCTCAGGTAATTAATATCAAAATATTTTATATGTCCCTAATTTTTCAAAAGTCTTTGGTTTTGCCAAGTTGAAAAATTAATTACAACTTTGAAATCAAGCTGCCTCCTAGTTTTTCACTAGGTTACTTTTCCAAGTAAGTCAGGACTCATGGGTGGGTGAGAACTGACTTACAGGTTTTTCCTCTGTCATAAAAATACCACAAGAAGTGACAACAAGCACCTGATTTCAGATGACTCTCATAACCATAAAACCTTTTCCAGTCATCATCAAGAATCAAGCATGTAGTACCAAGAAGGAAATTTTCACTTAGGCTTTCACTTTCCTCAATCCAGGGACTTCTCCCAATACTGAAAGTTAACTGAGATTTACCACACCCAAATTAAGCTGAAAATCATTGCCTCCCAAATCCACTGGCATAGAATCTAAAAGAACAGAAAAGTGCAGCATTTATACTCTCCTAAGGAAACAATCTAAATGTCAAACCCTGTTAAAACAAAAGCAAAAAACAAACTTTAAGCCCACATCGTGTCATAATGGATAAGCTACGAGAAGCAACCACTGCAGCTCTGCAGCATATGCTGGCACTGACTGACAAGCATCCAATACTAATAAGAAACTCTTTAACTCCGCAAGAAACACGGATGTGTTGAATAAAGCCTTGGTTGTAACTGCTGCCAAGCTCTAACAGAACGTAATACAGGCGAGCAACAAAGTCCACTGCTCTAAGCTCATTACATTGTAAAGAGCTCTCACAATACATTATTTTGATTGGTGTAAAAACAAAAAAAAACAAACCACACCACAACATTAAATCTCTAAAACCTTTAGATAATGATGATGGCAAGACTTGCTGGATGCTCACACATTAGAGAAAAATAGGTCACTGTTGTACATGACCACAAAATAGATTTAAGAACAGAACTGGGCTTCACTAGTCTGTGTTTCAGACTTTTTTTCCCCGTGATTTAAAACATCTCCCTGTTCCAGATCAGGACAACAAAAATGCAAGCACAGCTGTGCTTTTTAAACATTTCCCATCATAATTGATTAATGTTCACAGAAACATTTTTAACAGCACTTTTCAAAAAGCCCTCCCTCACCTGACATACCAGTTTTGCAAAAAGAATATTCCTTCTTAGCTTTAAACAGCAGAATTAGCAATATGATAAAAAAAATAAAAATTCTATCGTTAAGTCTGCCCCATCTCATTTCCTTAACAGTAAACTCAAATAAGCCCTCAAATATAACACACACTTTCATAGCATCTTCTTTCTGAGCTTTTGTAATCACATACCATTTTACCATTTCACATGAAGCTGTGAGTTATGCCACTTAAACCAGTCTAACAGTTATGTACCAACATAAATATAAACCTATCCCATCACAGCCAGAAAACATTCATGGTGAAGCAGTTCAAAAGGCCACACAAAATCTGCATCATTTACTCAAGCAGGTGCAAAATTATATTAACAGAGCAGAGTTTCTTAGAAAAGCATTAATTATAAAGTTACTTAACTATTAAGACCTATTCCACTGCCACCAAAAATCACCATAGAAAGATCACAGAATCAAATAGTAATTCCAGTTTGGATCAGAACTTCAAAGCCAGATATGACCATGCAACATTCGGCCTAACATCTGTGAACAAGATGCTCATTCTCCCACAGGATTACAACCTGAAATACTTAAGAGACTGACCAGAAACCAAAAGAAACAATTTGGTTCCTTACTTCTATAAAATTCTAGTTACTTTGGATATGTCCATGAACAAGCAGACTTTAATCATTTCTCACTTTAAATTATTTTTCAGTTATATGTTCTAAAACTGAAAACATCACCAGGAAATGCCTTTTTTTTTTTTTTCATATAGGGTAAAATTTGCTAAATCAATCTGGAAGAGAAAAAAAGTAAACAAACAAAAAAACCAACCACAAACCAAAATATAATATTCTTATATGTAACTACAGAAAAGATGTGTCACAGAAAAAAAACCCAAACTGAAATTAGACTAAAATCAGCTGAGTTGCATTCAGACACTTCTCAGAATTCCTTCTATATGTCTGTCTTGTTCTTGGGAGCAAACAAAGAAATCTGAAGTACAGAAGAATCCCATCCATCTTGGATTTAGATCCAAGTTTGGGAGGAAAAAACGAAGAGAAGAAAAGAGAAAGAACAGGATGAAAAGCTTTATCAGACAGATGCTTAGAAAAGAATTTCCCTGTGTGATCCTGTAGAAAAGAAACAACCCAGAACTCTGGAGTATGTGAGTCACCAATCCATCAAAAGAGCTTTCCCATGAAGTCAGCAGCAAGAAAACCAAAAGATGTCTTGCTGCCATACAATTTAAATTGGCTAACAAGGATAGCACTCAAAAATTTCTGCTGAGGAGGCCAGACACCATGAGCATACCAAGTGAACTAATGCAACACTGCAGACATGCACAGCAACACTGTCATTAGGACCCCTTCAGCATTTCCAGTAACACTTAGTTTTTGCAGTTCACTAGAGTAATTCAGTAATTTCAAGTAACAGAGAGTATTTGCCCATCAAATTGAGGTTTAGACAGAATTGGTCAGCAAACACACTACTCAATCTTGCTATGTAAGAAGGTAACAAGAAGAAACAATTTTTACCCACCCCCCACCTGGTCTAACAATATGGATTCCTATACAGCTACTGTGGTGAAGTGACTGGAAAACTGTTATTTCTACCTAAAAAACAAATGAATCCCTAAATTCCTACTCCCCCCAGACTCACTCAGTTGTGAACTGAAGCACAGCTAAGGTTAATCATTCCAAACAAATATGTAACATACTTTGTGAAAAACAACTTTTACTGCACAACAAATTAGATAAACTTCTTAGCTGTTCACAGAGACTTAAGTGAACATGCATCCACATGAAGGCATATTAAAATTAGACAAAAAACAACTAAAGACAGTTAAATGTACAGAAGAAGAAGAAAAAAATACCTACATTTCCAACTTTCTTTAATTCTAGCAAGTTTTATACAAGGGAGAATTAGAACAGTTCTGGAAATAAGGATACATATTACAGAGCAATGAAATTATCATTTTATTTAAAGGTTTATTTCTGGAGTACACTAATACACTATGAGCAGTTACAGTATACTCTCAGTTATATAGTCAGTGTATTATTTACAGGCAGTCTGTAAAACATCCTGTGTCTTTTATTTTTCATAATAAACAGATAAGACCAGGGTATTCAACTCAGAGTCTACCATATATTAACAAATGTTAACAAATCCACCAGGTATGCAGCACGTTTTTTCTGTATATTCCTTCTGGACCAGCGCTCTACCTGCATTGGATCAGTTCAAATCCAGTCACATTAAGCATGGCTCCTCAATTTTTAGAGCACGGATTTGCTGTGTTCAATTACACATCTGAAAGACTGAAAACTAATTCACTAAAATAAAAATATAAATAATAATACCTTCATGAAAAAAAAAATCTAGATTGAATCAACAAAGTGAACTGCTTTGAATTCTTTTTTGACTCCACAGTTTCTTGACAGTCCAAGGTTTGGTTTATTATCTAGTTATTCAGCATTATTTATTCTTTTTTTTCTGTCACTGCTATGTTTGCAAGCCTACACCTACCAGCCTGCCTAACCACATTTGTATCAGCACATTCTGAGAAAATCTGGGCAGCAATCCCAAAGCGCCTCTGCAGAGGATAGAATACCCAGACGACCTGCACACAGAGCATTAGTAACAGCCCAAGATGATGCAGTCTGTGACAACCCACCTCATAGACCTGGATCACAGGAAGACCAAGCCAGGCAAGTGAAGCTGGCCTACCTCAGCAATCTCACACACATGAAAAATCTGCAACCCCCATGTGGTACCAGGATTAAGTTAAATGATAAGATGATACATATTTCATCCTCCACAGTTGCTCATTTAGTTTTTAGCCATTTCAGATACAGACACAGCCTATGTTTAGAACCTGCAATGCCAGTAACTAGTTACCTAAGAAGTTAAAATACGAAAATAAGGCTGTCAAGATTTCTCCAGGTCAATACTGATAAAGTTCCTGTTGCTGCTCCCTTCACTATTTGAATCATAAACATTAAGCATCAGCTTCCAGGCCTGTGAAATGGGCAGTTTAGCTTCCTGCAGTATCAGACTTGCACAACAGAATGATCAAACAAACGGTGAAAATACTTAGAAAAGTCCCTTTTAAAACACATCAAAACTCAAGACGTGCAAGAAAAAAAAAAAAAAAATCTTCAGAAAAACTCCATGAGATTAAGTACCCACTTCTGAATGCTCCTTTCAAGCACACAACTAATTACAAAGCAGCAGGGCTTCTCTAAAATGAAAGGAAATATTATAAAAGTAAAGGCAGGGAAACTGGCACAAATGCCCGAGTAATTTTGAAGGCGCTAGACATGAAAATGCACTTAAAAAGCAAAACGAAGGTGGACTGTCCACTTTATAACCACATCAAACATTGCCAGGTGCATCTGGAGCTAAAAATGGATTCAGAAATAAAGCAACACGCAAATGTAAACAGTTCCAGATAACCAAAAGAGAAGCCATACGTACGTCTGTGTGAAGAGAAGGAAACCAACTAGAGCTCTGCAAAAAGCTTGGGGAATTTTTTTTAGAGTGCAACACATAACACCAAGCAGGCTTAAGACAGTTTTCCACAACACACCCATTCGCTGACATCTTATTGGCATCATGTGCCTTTCCACATCTGCACCATGGACTCCAGATGCTGAACTATAGATACTCATCTCCTCCCAGCACCTCTAAAAGCATTTTTGGTATTTCTTCCAATGCATGTTGCTCAGTTCCTATCTCCATCAGAATTAAGTTGCACTAACATCAATAGTCCCTCAGAAAACTGATAAACAAAGTGAATCCTGTGTTTTGGACAAGCATGCTGCTTTCTAAAGACTTTTGGGGATCCTTCCACATAATGGTGGTCATAAAAAGACAACATTTTCCTAATACCAATGAGTTTAGAAATTAAGCATTTTCATGACAAAAACAAACAAACAAAGAAGCAAAATGCACAAGCATCTGGTTATTTTAAGATAACTGGCAAAAACAAGCCAAGGTTACAGATAAAGCAAAGTTACAGGGGCCACAACTTAACAGTTATCACCGTAAAAAATACTTGTTTCAATATTTAATCTTCATTAGCCTACAAAAGTTACCAAAGACAGTAATTAAAGTTATTTCTTTGTTCCTCTCCCAGTTTGATCTCTAGGGACACATTACACGTACAAACACCCCCTAAAGTATCAAAGTTCCAAGTCCCCAGAAGTTAAGAGAAACTCTTGTACTAAAAATTACAGAAGCAATTAATACAGCAACACTTACAGACTTTAAAAGAGCATTTGAAGGAGGCCACAAATGGCTAATATTTATGAGTCAATCACTACAGAAATATTTTTCACTGGTAAGTAAAAGGCATGACATTTTTTTGCCTGTAACGTCTGCTATTCTCCTCTGTTTACTGATATGTGCATTAAACAACACAAAAAAATAATATTTTTCACTTTATTCTCCCAATCATATTATTTATACACCAAGTCAACAAAAAGGTAGCGCAACCAAAAGATAAGAATCCCTCCAAGAGCAGCCATCTGTCACAAGTGTACTTAGTACGCAGAACTACTCTCGATCACAGAAAAAAACCCTGAGAATTCTCATCACAAACCTTATTTTAAAGGCTGCAGAAGGTCTCAAAAAATGGACTACCGTGACACAAGTAGGAAAAACAGAAAAAGCCCTGTTCTCCACAGCAGGCAGAGCCTGCTTCTTACATAAGCATTACCACATGCTGTAGGGCCCGTCTGCAGGAGGGAGCAGCCGGCCCCCCCCAACCCCGCTCCCCACCTGCCCGCCCCAACCGCGGCACACCACGCAGCTCCAGTTCTCACCCCCGCAGGCGTGCGGCGTCGGGCCACCTGAAAAAGGGTCAGGGGAGAGTCACAGCCGGCTGCGGAAAGCAGAAGATAAAAAAGCCAGAGCCTAGAGAGGGAGAGGAGCACCGCAACCTCCCCGGCGAAGGCAGCACTTCGGTCACAACCGCAGCAGCCAGCAACTCATCCTCTGGGGTCGAGTCGAGCTCCCCGCCCGGCTGAGCACACGTAGGCAGGCGGGCTCTGCGACCCCCACCCTCCACACACGCTCCCCAACCGGCGACTTATTTCCTGCGGGCCGCCTGCCAAGCGAAACTCCCGCATTCATCCCCGGCGCTGCGGAAAGCCCCTCGCATCCTTCCCCGGCCCCCGCGCAACTCCGCCGCCTTTGAACTCTAGTAACCCCCTGCAAAGCTCGCTGCAAGCCAGCGCCGGCGGAGGGAGGGGAGAGCGAAGGGACGGGGGGAGGAGGAGGACGGAGAGGGAGGGAGGGGAAGGATGGGCCGCTGCGCGCAGAAGATGCCGGGGAAGCCCCGCCACGCAAACGCACGGACACGCGTGCGAGCAGCGGGGCGCGGAGACTCGCGCCCCACGCCGTGCACAAGTGCCCAAGGCGGGGCGCGCCCCCGTGCGTGGGATCGCGGGGTGGGCGGGAGAAGGGCACGCGCGCGTCTGAGGCGACGGATGGGGGAAAATCACCTGGGCCGGCGGGATCGCCGCCGCCTCCTCCTCCTCCTCTTCTTCTTGCTGCTGCTCTACGGGGGCGCGGCGGCGCTCCGCGTCTCACAGCGGCGACGACGACGGCGGCGGCGGCGGCTCCTCGGTGCCCAGCGGCGGCAGAGTGGCTCCTTGAGGCACCATGGCCGCGCCGCGCCGCCTCAAGGCGCCGACACCCCGCGGCCCCACCGACGGGCGGCCATGGCCCCGCTGCCTGCGCGCGGGCGCCGAGCCGTTCCACGCATGCGCACGACCGCCCCGCCCACCGCCCCGCGCAATCCCCGGCACCCGCCCGCGCGGGAGCAGCTCCTGCCCCCCGCGGCAGAGGGGCTGGGGGCAGGAGGCGCTTCTGGAGCGGGAAGCGCAGGTCCGGGGGAGGAGGGGGAAGGAGGAATAAGCAACGCTTTGGGCGTCGGAATTTGGCTGAAGGATGCGCGCGGCTGCGCGGCGCGGGAGGGGCTCCCTAACAGCTAGCGGGGCTCGGTCCCTGTCGCCGGAGCGGAGCAGCGCCGGCCGCCACGCTGTGACCGCTTTCCTCCCCCTGAGATGTCAGAGGTTGAGGGTTACATTCCGATAGGTTAGTTCTGGTTTGGTCTTGGGGCCTCGCGGGACGTGAAGGACTTGTCAGGGCAGCTGCGGGGCTGAAGGATGACTCACAAGAGCCGGTCAGCAAAATCTGAGGTAGCGTCTGGGCTCTGTTATTATTTAATAATAACTCTTTACTGGCCTTGTGGAACACAAAATACTGTATTAATTGAAAATACTAAAGTTGACTCCAGTTTTTCCAGTGAAGTACTGTAGATTCTACAGTTGCCTTTATTGCGAGATCAGCCAGAAAAATAGCAGACTTTCTGTTCTGCATTCTCATTTTTCAGCTGGAGACGTGTCCTCCGGCCACACGGCCTCCTGGGTAGGAGCTCACGCTTCACTCTGTGCTCACAGCCCCGGCATGAAGTTTCAATAATACTTTGTCATTCTAAAGGCAGTGGCCACAGGCCCTAGAGCGCTTTCCTAAGTGCTAAGGAAAAAATACAACTCAAGTGAAGTAATGTTTTTTTACCTTAATATCTGAAAAGTGACAAAGCCACATTGTCTGGGATACAAAACAAACCTTTGGTGCAGTGTGAAATGAGGGAATACATTGAACTGGAAAATCCAGTCATTCACAAGGGTTGGGCTAGCCAGCATAATAATTGCTTTTTTCCTTCCATCTCTAATGAGAACTGGAGCAGGCAGAGACACAGGTATTAATGCACAGCTCAACAAAATGTCTGTAACTCTGTTAAGATACAAAAACAAGGGGTTTGGGTGTGTGTCCACATTATGCTGCACAAAATTACCCTTGGCTAAGTACCCAAAGGTTTTCAAAATGCCAGAAGAAGAGTTTGTTTGAATGTGTCTGTATTCACTTTTATCAAAACTGTGGTAGGGCTCTGCCCTGCTGTATGCTCAGATGGTTTTATCTGTTGTAAATGCTGGACCCATCTTCTCCCAAACTCCGGTCAGCCCAGAATGCAGCAGAAAGCAGACCAAATGGCACAACTGACAGAGATCTCCCATGTGGAAGCCTTTGCTCACCATAGAGGGACTCAGCTTATTGATATAATTTTTTAACAAGCTTCAGATTTTAATGCTATTTTATAAATATCAGGCTTTTTAATTATAAGCTTTTAGTTCAAAGCTATCAGTTCATTCAAGGATTTCTGAACTCTAATTCTCTTTAGAAAGATCAAATATGCATGTCCAGACAAACTAAAGACATACATACACATGTGATTTTTACTCAGAAGTACTTTGTGCTCTGGTCAGGCTTCTAAGGTTTATACAGACTCTTCTGCACAGGGTTTCTCTGATCCACTGACTTTCCCTCCTAAGCAGTTCACTTACTCGATCACTTCCCTGCATGACAAGCTTGTGTGTACTGTTGGTACTTATGACAGTATCACCTAATTCTTTTGTTATACATGGAATAAGCTCCATACCCTGGACTCCAGCAGAGAATATGGGCAAACAATGGCTTCCCTCAGGTTCCAGCCACCCTGTCGTTCTGCCTGGCTCAAGCAACTCACTGCTGTGTCACTGTTCACTAACACCCACCAGTACCCCATTTATCACAAGTATGAACCAGATGTCATGTAAGACAAAATAATTTTAACCTCATTCCTAGGGCCTGCTTGTCTTCTCATGCTGTACATAGGGAAAAAAAAAAAAATCACGAGTCACTTTTCTGTTCTTTGTGCACTTGGTTCAATGCTGACTGAGGTGAGGGCCAATGGTGCAGGATCTCAAAAGTTCTACCACCTGTCTTCAGTGCTGCTTGAGAGAAAAGACAACAAGCAGCAGAGACACACTGACAACTGTAGACAACGATGGGTATTTATAGATGGAGTGGAAATCTCTATTATTAATTTAGAAGTAATTCTATCATTAAAGTGTTTCAGCAAATAACCAAAGTTCTCACTTCAGTTTGCAAGCAAACAATAGAAACTGAACCCCACCTTTATTTCACCCTATCAACTCCCAGCATTTAATTTTGAAAATACATCACTTCACAAAAGCAAAGGTTTTCCACTGGGTATGTGTTGTTACCACTGTCTTGTCATGCTTGTATTCCTTTAAAAGCACCTCAACTTTCTGCTTCATTTCTCCGGAATTTTAAAAGCCCTTCCTGCATTTGACACTGGGTGGCTAAGAATTCTGAATTCAATGATTGTTTATCTCTCATTATAAACAGAGGCATTTGGCACTTTCACTTGATCAGCAACTCAGGACTGAAGGGAGCCACTATGGTGACATCTCATTAAAACTTTCAAAAGACCTTCTGAGAGTTCAGATAATGTGGAAGCTTGATTTACCCATGCAGATGGACAAATGCCAGCACCCCAAACTGCTTACAAAGAAAATCCCTCATAAGAATTCTCAAGAGCAGCAAAATATGCTGACGTGGAAAGACATTGCATGCCTAAGGTGGCCAATAACATGGGCAGTCTTCTTTGAAGCTTTTTACAAGCCATTCTTTCAAAAAATATTAATACATACATATGTAAAAGTAAAGGAATATATTAGCAGGTAGGTTATATTGCATAAAGCGAGACAAAAGTTAAATAATGCAAAAATTAAGGTTGCCTGCAAAACCTCATTTGGTTCCTCGTGTGTATGCTTTATAATGGCATCCATATGTTATGGCAGGCAGTCCCCAAAATATGTGGCTTCTCTTCTCACAATTTTATCCCAATCACTTAAGTGAATGAAAAAATAAACTTTAATTCCTGCAAAAACACAGGCACGGGAACTGGGAGCATTACAGCGTCCCACAATAGCAATAAAGCCAGTGCATCTTTCTCTGATTTGTCCACTCTCACTCTGCAGCCCTGCCTTAGAAATTCCCCTGGTTTTCCTTATCCGTGACCCTATTTCCTGAATTTCTCGCCATCACTTTGCTTTTCATCAACCCTCATTCTTCCTCTCATCCTCATGGTTTTTCAGAGTTCTTTCTAGAAATTCAGCCAGCTCCACTTTCTCAATTTTATATTTATTTTCACTCTCTTCAGGAAACAACTTCTGCAGCATTTCTGATAATTATGTATCTCATATGATTACATATATTTTTACCAGTTTGATAACACTGGAGAACACTGACTGCCTCCAAATACACAGCTGCTGTAATTTACAACTTACCTAAAGGCAAGCCATACCCCATCTCTTTGTGGAGAAGCCCGAGAGCTGGGTGGTGATGTAAGGCAAGTGATGAATCGGGTTTTGTTTGCCAAACAAAAGCATCACAGTTCTCTCCCAAGATCCCTTGCCAATGGGGCATAATCTAGAATACAAAGAATCGAAGTAAATAAAATAAAAATAATTGGGCTGAATAGTGCCAGAGGAATAACAGTTGCATTCAGACAGTGGAAAAATCATACGCTATGCTAGTACAAGCCTCTAGTATTTATAGCATCTTAATGGTGCCAACATTAATTAAATAATCCTGAAAAAACTCCTGTAATGGAACTATATTATTTTAACCTTCGCTTTACTGATAAGGAATCTGAGACAGAGACCTACTATAGTAGTGATAACTTGAAAATATGTTTCATTTCAAACTTGAGACTCATCCACGTCTCCAGCCTAGCTGCCAACTACTGAAGCACACACCACATTACTGAGTGTTGGAAAGGCAGCTTTCTGTGATTTGCTCAGTCACACGGTGACTCAGAATCAGAGTTTGCATTCAGATGCCACACTCCTAGGGCACAGTGATGGCAGCATCCAATAAACCACCCTGGCTGATGTGCTATACTGGCCAGGGACAGCACGGGCAGCTCACACACCTGCACTGGGCTGGGACCGCCTGTGTGGAACCAACTTGAAGAGCTTGACATTCTCAGGCATCACTGCTTTTACTGCCTGCTTAGAACTAATCAGAAAGCAGAGAAAAGGACAGGGAAAAAAAAAGTAATAAATGAGAAAGTATTGCAGGAAATAGTAAAAAGAGTCAAAAGTGGAAACAAAAAAAGCATAGAACAGAGTAAAATAAACTGGTACTAAGCTGTATTTTAGGGATTCTTCTATTCATAGTGGGAAACATGGGCTCTGCTCTAGACTTTTCCTAACGTGGGTTCCATTTAGAAGTGGGGTAGAGAGACTGGTACATATTCAATTACATTTTCTAAACCACAAAGCAATTTGTAAGAAGAAAGTTTGCAAAACCTTGAAATCTGTGCTATTGGGCCGTTCACAGGCATCACATTAACATCCACTCTGACTCCACCAGTCACTGAATATAACAAATATTTAGCATCTCTCAGCCCTGCAATGTCAACCTTTTACTTATTATCTCCTTAGATCACATAACGATATGAACTGATCCTTCTCTTCATTCTCAAAACAACCTTTTCAGCTTTTGAAAAGGTTTTCAGCTTTAAATGATGAATTTAAAGGATTGTTACTTACAGTCTCCTAGAGCTGCTGGTGGGAATTTTGCTATCTTATATCTTAGATGCAGCATGGACATTAATTTATGGGCTGAGCTTCCTGGCTTCAGTAGTTGCACAGGAGCTTACTTTTCAAAAAGCTCCGTAATGCTCGCTGTGAACACGAGGTACTGGAAGGGAGCCAGCAGGCATCAGTTTGACATGCAGCCACTTTTTCACTTCACGCTGGAGCACCCCAGGATGTAGTGCACATCAAGGTGAAAGGGAACGTGCATTTGCTCGAAAACTTCCCCACTGCTTTTGCTTTCTCCTTGCTCTGCTAGTTACAGTGCAAACCCAGAGTACCACCACATAAGAAAGTCCTCAGTACAAAGAAAAGGTTATGCTGTTTGGGCTCTGAATTGTAATTAGTCTTAGTCAAATTACTGCTTCACACTTATTAACCTTAGGATTGAGCACCACCATGTGTTTTCACAGCTGAGGACATATTTATCTGTGCCACATGAACGTTGTCAGGATCAGACCATTTTTCAACAGTGCAAGGATGTCCTACTCATAGCTCAGGATACTAAAACACCAGTATCACACCAGAAGTTAAATATGCATAAATACTTAAGACTTTTTCATATTACACTTCACACAGAAAACCAACCAACCACTACACCTTACCACCTCCTCCTCAAGCTTTTTAAAAGACCATCAGAAAATAAATATTTTTTAAATATTACAAATACGAGGATCACATCACCGATCATTTTTGTAGCCTGAATTTTTAAACAGACCTGGAAGGTGCAAAGTTTTATGTCTGGGTGTGTATTTAATTACTAGATACAGCTTTGGAAACTTTCCAGCACTCCTGTGGCATGCTGAGTCTGCAGAGGACAACTGCTTGTCACTAAGGGAAAAAGAAAACTCCCCATGACTGGGAGGCAGACACAACTGGCTTTATATGGATTTACATGCAGTCAGAAGCTAAACATGATGTGAATAGTCACTATAATAGCCTCCCATTTGTACCACTCCTTTGGAAATCAAAGTGCTTTTATGGTAAAACCTGAATATAGAACAGAACTCAAAATACATACCCAGGCATGAAACATTAAATGTATATCCACTCAGGAAAGAAACTGAGCTTCTACAGTTTTTGTTTATACTGCACTTCTTCATCGAGATTTATGTACACTAAGAAAAGCTCTTGAAAGTTAAAGCTGCCATCCTGAAGAAACTTGTACTTGGTGCAAGGCTGCTTAACTGCTCTTTTGTTCCCTTATTTATCACCCAGTGAAAAATACAGAGAAAAATGATCCACCCTCACTAGGGAGCAAAACCTAAAATGAGGGAGGGGTAAAACTTTCATTTCCTCCCTCAACTCTAACAGCAAACTTCAGTCTGAATCATTTCTACTTGGCTTCACCTTTGGAAGACAGCAACTTTACTGCAGCTTTTCCTTTAAATTATTTCCATAAAGCAGAATACCTGAATGCAAAAGGCCAGTTTTCCTTCTACCTCTGTTGTCCATGCACAAAACCACTGCAGCTGAAGCAAGCTCCAAGAATCCCACAGCAGCTGAGAGACGGCCCTTGATTCCACAGACACGACAGATAATGTGTCTGGAATGAGTCAATTTAGAAGCTGAAAAAGTTTTGAGTCCCTGGGTACAGAACAATCCACCTGCAGGGTTAATAATGAAAAAAAAAAAAAAAACACACGGGGGGCAATAACTGCACATGGAACTGCTCCCTGGGACCCAGGCTGAACTCTGGCGGGCTCCAGTGCAGTTCGGACTTGCTCCGGGGCTGCCGTGGATTTTACTTCGCAGACCTGCGGGAATCCGGCGGGCGCAGCCCCGAGCTGCTCTCCTCAGGCGGGCATGCGGGGAAAGGCGCTCCTCTCGCTACCGAAGGTGAAAACTCCCCTCGCCTCACAGCCGACCGGCAAAAGAACAGGCGGAATCACCGCGCCCTCCCCGCCGCCGCTCGGGGCCGGGATCCCGAGGCCACCCCGCCGGCTCCCGCAGCTCGCCGCTGCCATGGCGACGCCACCGCGCGCCGAGCGGGAAAATCGCGCGCATCCGGGTGGCTGTGGGCGCTGAGCGCTGCCGCCCCCTATCCCGCTTCCGGTGGGTGCCAGTTCCGCTTCCGGTGCGGCGGATCCCGGGACGGTGCCGGTTCCGTTGTCAGGGTGAGGGGCCGCATCGCGCTGCTGAGGGGCGGGGGGCGGATCGGCGGCGGCGCTGCGAGCCGCTGGGCTGTGGGGAGCGCCGCCGCGTCCCCGATCGCCGGGGCAGCGCGGAGGGTCTGGGCCCGATCTCGTCCGTGTGCGGCGGAAGCCGGGCTTTGACGGGTCGGGGTGAGGCAGGGCCGGTCGCGGGGCGTCGGGGACCGAGGACCGGTGCTATCTCGGCAGGATCGGTGCCCCCGCTACGTCTGCGGGGCGGGAGCGGCTCCCCAGGCGCCGGGCCGGCGACAACGTGTGCGCTTTGCCCGTTCGCCTCGCTCCGTGTCGCTGCTGGGACAGCCCCGGCGGTAGACGGGGGAACCTCGGCTCGCGTTCTGCGACTGCTTTCCGAAGACCTGTTTGCGGTGGTGACCGACACAGAGAAGCTTCCGAAGTGAAATCCCGTTCCTCCACCTGTTGCGGTGCAGTAGAAAGTGCTGCGATCCCGTCGCACAGTGTTGCATTTTCTGTGCTTCGGGGGGTTTATGTTTATGTTTTGTGTTGCTTAGCAAAACGTAAAGATGTGGAGTCTCTTCCAGTTTGTTGTTTGCTTCTTTTGTTTTGTTTTTTTTCAAGAGAAGTGGTGTAATGTAACCATTTTAACTACAGCACAACTTTAACACTTTCTCTGACCCAGTGACCTTCCAACCTCTGGGCTCTTCGTGGTCTAGGGGACTTTTAAAGGCTCTGAAGATGTAATAACCAAAGCAGGCTTCATTTCAGGAAGCTCCAGTTTCACATGGCATCCAGCCCCCACGGTGGAAACCCTGAAAATCCCAATGCTCCTACTCAGTTGTTCTGCAGTCATTGATTCTGGTGTCTGCACTCAGTCCCATAGTGTTTGGGCACTGAATAAAAGTTTCTTATTTCTGCTTTGGATTTCTGATACTGCTCACTCGCTAGGAGTGGGTTCAGTAAGGCCAGACAGCTGGTCAAGTGCTCAACTTTGCATGGAAGATCTTTTCAATTTGGTGCTGGACAGAGACTTTGAGAAGTTTTCTTGCAGTTCTTGGCTTACGCATTTTCATTGCAGAATGATCTGAGGTGTAGGGTACAGGTCAGAAAACGGATAACAAACTCTTCTTTCTGCAAACTTAGCCTAAGATTTATGGACAGGGATAATTTATGATAACAACTCTTTGTGTCAACATTGCTTGATGCTGTGCAGCCTTAAACAGCAGTTTAATTTCTTAGTGCTTCTAGGGACCCTTTTTCATGACTTTTTCATAGGATAATACCAGGTACCTATTTGATTGGTGGTGGAATTTAATTTTTCTGTAATAGAAATTTTTCTCTTGAATTTGTTTTCAGGGCTCTTAGAGCAAAGAATGTGGAGCTGTCACTTGTGGCATCCTCAGCAGGCAGGTTGTATCTAGATCTCTGTTTCTCATCTGGTCAGACCTTGCTGAGTATGCCTGAGTTACAATTTGCTTGTTCCTAATAGGATATGTTGTATAAATAAGAAGTATTTTGTCAGAGAGCATGTGACCTCTGAGAGTACAAAGCCAGAGAGGAAGAGGAATGCGATTTTTGGATTCTGAGATTTTTTCAGAATTGCCAGACCTGTATTTGTTGGTGGGATGCAGGTCTTGAAGGTCAGTAACCTCAGGTTTTTTTATGGATCTGCTCTCTTCTTTTTGAGTATCAGTCTTTCAAGGACAGTGCACTATTAGTGGTGCAGAGGCCACCTCTGCAGCTCCTGACTGTAACAGCTCTTTCGTACCTTTCTATCTCCTTGATTCTATTTCCAAGCTTCATCAGAAAAAAACCCAACATGTTCATCTTCCTTCTGGATAAAGCTAAAAATCTTGGTTTTCTGCTGTATTCAACATAGGACTAAACTGTTAAATACAGTTTGTATAAGTGATGCTGTGTAAATTGAAGATGTCATGATGGTTTTGTCAGCAGTGCAATGAAAGTGCAGTTCTTGCAGTGTAGTTGCACTGTGTGGGTGGGTATTTTGGCTTTGTTTTGAAACCCTTGCTTTGATGTTGCTACAGTGAGACGTGACCCGGGTGTTGTTACTGCAGGTGTGGCACAGGGAAAGCGCTTAGAGAGCAGTGGGGATCAGAACCGTGCTCAGGCTTTTATCCAGTTTAGGTATTCTACGTGTGCGGGGTTGTTGCTGTATGTGAAGACACCTGGCTGGTTCTGTGGCGAGATTCTCGGGGCGGCCACCGGGCTGCGCTGTGCGGGGCAGCCGGGCAGAGAACACCACGGTGCCAACTATGTCAACGTGGAACTCGGAGCCCTGGTTCGGTGCTGTTCTTTATCTCTTAGCTACAAAATTTTAGCAGCACTTTTCTCATCTGCTTGTGAAAAATAGTCTGTTGATGTGCAATATAATAAAAACCAAGCAAAAATATTTTAAAGAGATTGTACTGGTTTGTCTTCTGAAAAAAAGAATTCTCCTGTTCCTTCCTTACATGATTGTTGTACTTTCCTCCTACAGCAGATTTTCCAGAGCCTAACAGTGAACATATGCTTCAAGGATGTCTCTCTCTCTCATAATAAAATGGGGTGGACAGGAGTATACGATAACCTCACTATCAGAAGAAGACACAGTGCTGGATCTGAAGCAATCTCTTAAAGGCCTTACTGGAGTGTTACCAGAGCGCCAAAAACTACTTGGACTTAAAATGAAGGGTAACTATTCATATTTATTATTTGTTGTGGTTGTGGCCAAGATGTTCACAGCTGAACAGCCTCTAAACCCAGCCAGAGCATTCACCTCCCACATCTAGCTTTTGAATGAACATAGCAATTTTCTACATCGCTGGATATTTTGTATTACTGATACATCTCCCTGGTCATTTTTTACTGGCTGACATGGAAGCGTGCGTGGCAAACATGTTACTGCTAGCCAGCCAGTCAGTGCATTTGTATATGGAGGAGGAAAATAATAAAACTTGTGGAATTCTGGTGTTTGATGGGTAGCTTATTTCAATGAAGCATGAAATTTATTGACAGTTTCCTAAGAATCTTTCTACCCCAGTAAAAAAAAAAGTTGTCTGCTTGCATTATAGGCAAACCTGCAGATGATGATGTTAAGCTTGGAGCTCTCAAGTTGAAACCAAATACTAAAATTATGATGATGGGCACTCGTGAAGAGAGTTTGGTAAATATTTTATTTGTTTATTGCCTTAAGCAGAAGTAGAGCAGATATATTTATTTATATATTTGTTTTTATATGTCTCCTCACTGCAATTTTACAGTTTAGGTATTCCAACAATAATTTGAAAAATAATAGCATAGTATATTTCTGCCAGTGTTTGTTTTTCTGTGTATTTAAGCTTTTCTGCAGAACTCTGATAGCAATGTATTCATTAAACTTCTGTGTTGTTCTGGACTTAAAGCACAAACCTATTCTTATGATATTCTCTGACTTCTCAAATCAAAAAAAAAATAGTATACTTCAGTAATTCTTTCCACTAGTAAAATTAAATAATTTTAGTTAAATAGCTGGATTTTATTCCTTTAATGTGCAGGAATAGAAATTTGATAGCCATTGTTATTTTCCTTCAGTGATCCTAGTTATCTTTTATTATTATTCCTCTAGGAAGACGTCCTTGGGCCACCTCCTGATAATGATGATGTTGTCAATGATTTTGATATCGAAGAGGAAGTTGTGGAAGTAGAAAATAGGTTAGGAGTTAAAAAATAGCTCTATTATTGAATGTGCAGAATGCATTTTAATTAACTGTAACTTTTTGCACTGTTTTATTAGGGAAGAAAATCTACTAAAAATTTCCCGCAGAGTTAAAGAATACAAAGTGGAAATTCTGAATCCTCCTCGAGAAGGAAAAAAGCTGCTGGTGCTAGATGTTGATTATACACTCTTTGGTGAGATTTTATGCAACTTGTCTTTTTTTGTTTAAGAGGTCAATTTATTTGACAGTTCTTAATTTTTGCTTTACAAATACACTTCAGTAACTTTGGTGTGTGTTGTAGTATAATTTCTACCTTGTAGTATTTGTCTTCTGCTTATATTTTAAAAAGCATTTGGTTTTAAATGTTGCCTATTGTTGATTTTAGTACAGCAAATATTTACTTTTTGCAAGATAACAAAGAAGCAATTTAGTATTCTATCCAAATAAACTTTCTCTTGACCAACTGGTATCTCAAATGTCATGGTGCCTGGGAAAGATACTGTAACAAATTATCTCACTCTGTACTGATTGACTCCACTTTGGGGGGCTGTGGGAGAATAACTTCAAATTTTATTTCCAGATCATTACTAACATGCAAAAAAGGCATGTTTTACTTGAAAATTCTGTCAGGCTAGTTTTGTTTTGAAGTCAGAACATTTCTTCTGACTTTTCTGGGATTTAAGTGTGTCATGGCAGCTTGACTATAAGCAGTAACTAATAACTTGCCTTATTTTTTCCTTAGCTTTTCTTTTTGATGAGAGTTGTTTACAATCTGAAATAAAAATTAAACCTATTCTGACTTAAACATTTTTATTTAGAGATCTGGCAGAATTTGACAGCAGTTTTCTGATTGGAACAGGCAACGTTTGTGTGTCTGAAATAAGCTTGATATATCTTCACAAAATTGACTGGAGTAGGTTTGAAGAAATCTGTTTCATATCCGGGTTGTTACAGATTTGCTAAGGTGCACACATGAACTATTTGACCTGAGTCTTCAAAGATATTCAGACCCACAGATCTCTGATTTAATTATTAGCTAAGTTCTTAAATAACTAGGATCAACAGATAAATATCCCCTCTGCTGCTTCTCCCCACCTTTAAAATGAGAATGATATTTTGTTATTAATTCATTTGTAATTTTAAAGAGCACCAGTACTTCCCTCATGAGACTTCTCAGGTCTCTGGACAGATAGGAAAGTCAGAATTAATTAATTTTAAACTTCAATAATGAACTGCTTATCTCTTATATTTTCAGACCATAGATCATGTGCTGAAACTGGGGTAGAACTGATGAGGCCATACCTTCATGAGTTCCTGACATCTGCATATGAGGATTATGATATTGTAATTTGGTGTAAGTTTTATACTCAATACCTAAGACTTTATTGTGAATCATCATTTAGAGCAAAGACTCCAGGTGGGAGGTTTTCATATTGCTTTCTAGTGTGAGTCACAAGATCTAAAAACAATGCCTGAATGCCTAGCTGTAATACATTCAGCAGGAATGTTCACACAGTATTAGAGCTCTTATAGAAAACAGTAATTTTTACATGAAAAAAACACCACATACTGCTCACATGAATGGGTCTGATTACAGTGTAAAGCTCAACATCACCTTACTGAGTGTTGCTTGTACAAACAAACAAGTATTTGAAGTAACTAAATTGTGTAATCAACATTCAGACACCGTTTGTTATCTGAACAAATAATCTCGACCCAGATGGTAAGTAGCCAACTGCCAAATGAACTCTCCTGGATGCAGGCATGGTTGGTCATTTCCCATGGCATGCTGCTTCCCTTCCTGTCCCACAGCTGGAGAACAGACTTTAGCCAGTGCCATATTAAAATTGTATTACAAAACTTAATTTTCATAGTCTGGAACAATGTATCCACATATTCTTACACCAGTGGACAATGTTGACACTTCGTCCTTACCAGGCCTTATGTATTCTCATTGCTTCCAGGAGAAAATCCTACACAGGCACTGTGGTTCCCCAAAGCAAGTGTAACCCACTTCTTAGGAACCTGCAGACTGTATTTCAGCAACAGCTGGTCTAGGAAATGGTTTAAATGCATGCAGTGCTTTATCTATCTGTTCATATGAAAAGTAAGCTTTAATAAAGTTCCATGAAGGAAGTTTGTCTTCAAGGCAGTGAACTCTAAAAGCTGTAACAAGGATGGATCTTTCTGAAAGCAAAATTTGTGTAAAAATTTTATATCTTAAGTTCTTGACTTTTTTTAATTTTTTGCCTGTCACTGATTTATTTTTATATTATTTCTGATTTCTCTTTTTTGTTTCAGCTGCTACTAATATGAAGTGGATTGAAGCAAAAATGAAAGTAAGTTGTTCTGAAAATACGTAATTTGTTTCTAGACTGGCTGGCTGTTCTTAGAGTTGGCTCAAGCTCAGTGTTATAGAGAGAGTTAGCAACTGGAGAGGTTGTATGAATCAAACCCTGAGTTTTATAAATCTTCATAGTCACTTTAAATTATATTTGTCACAAAAATAGACTAAATGTAATTTTAGAATTCTACACAAACTGTCAGCAGGAGGTGCTAAATTTAGCAGAACTATACACAAGTCAGTACTTGATGAAACTTAGATTAGTCACACAGCCTTCATAGTTGCTTTCATCTTACTTCTAATTATAGAGTTCTAGCCTTTAAAGTGTAATATCTTTTTTATTGTTTAAGGAGTGAACAGATGTGGCAGGCTGAAGTAGGTTATCAAGAGGAAACTCTTT
>JAOEGS010022995.1:0-11130 GCA_025447755.1 Corythornis vintsioides
AAGGAAGGAAGGAAGGAAGGAAGGAAGGAAGGAAGGAAGGAAGGAAGGAAGGAAGGAAGGAAGGAAGGAAGGAAAGAGGGTCTCCAAACACTGGAGAGGAAAGACAAAGAGGAAGAAAATAGAACAAACAGAAGGGGAGACGATGGGGAAATTAAAGCAGTGTAGACAGAAGGAGCAAGGGTATGACTCTCAGCCTCTCACAACTAGGAGTAACCCCTTATGTGCCTCCCTCCTGGTGAATTTAGTTGTCCTTTGGAGGTGCATGGTTCTGCAGAGACAGAACTGCTTCAGACAGGAATGTAGGAGATACTCCGAAGACCTAGGCTCTGGACATGTGGAGCAGTACTGGCTAGGGATAACCAGGTAATGATTTAGTTTCTATGGGGCAATTTAGAGGATTTTTGGATCCATGAAGTTTTGCATAGCACTTAGCATCATAGTTGGCTCAAAATAAATATAAAACTTAAGAAATTTCATGGCATTGTAGGTTATTTCTTTTTTCCCAGCAGACCGGTTTTCTACCAGAAAACGCTGACTGGAGTAACCGGGAACACTTCTTACAATATATCACCATTATCCAAGCCTGTGCTGAGAAATTAGACAAAATGTTCTATGTTTTTCTCTTCTCTTCTCTTCTCTTCTCTTCTCTTCTCTTCTCTTCTCTTCTCTTCTCTTCTCTTCTCTTCTCTTCTCTCTTCCTTTCTTTTTCTTTCTTTCCTTTTTTTTTTTACTCTGTTTTCTTTTTAAAATGTATTTATTCATTTATTTCCCACATACCCTCTCAGAGATAAGTTTTTCCCTATCTCATATTGAGCATCAAGGAGGCAAAACCCGGCAGACATCCCTCTGAGCACACGCTGAGCTGCAGCAATGTGCACACGAGGTTCAAGATGATTTCCCAGCACTGGGGGATTTTTTAGGCTGGCAGTAAACTAAGCAGGGCCTGAGGCATGCACAGAAATGGCTTCACCTGGCTTTCCTCCATAAAACTGCATATTTTAGCCTCCAGAACAGGGTGGCTGCATCCAGACTGCTTCTAGGGTACAATCTCCAGCTCCTGCTTTCCCCCAAGCTGTGTTTGGAGACTGGGCAGAGAAGGAGCTGGCCCCATCCAAACCGTGTGTGTAACAACAGGACAGAGCTGTCCCCAGCCCCTGTGTTCACCCCTGGGTGTAAAGTGATCTGCAGCAGACACCTCCGTTGTTGAAAGGAGCACCTTTGAACTGTTCAAAGGGTGAAGCTGCTGCTCTGCCCCTGGGCCCCGGGATGCTGAGTGCAGAAGAAAGGGGCTCTGAGGGTGCACCTGTGTGGTGGGGCGTCCACACATTTCCATCACTCCTATTCTGGATCCAGAGATGTTGCTGAAATTCACCCCCTCCCGGGACAGGGCTTTTTTTAGACCTGAATAGGAAGTGCAGACCTCACCCTGAGCTTCCTCTAGGGTTTGGTTCTTCCTAGAGGTTTCTCCTTGCTGGAAATTTCTGAACCCCTGGCCCTGATCCAGCCAAATGCTTAAGGACATTCTTAGTTCCCAACTGCCCAGCTCCCTGCACTCCCACAAGTGCCTTTGTGGATAGGTCCCCTTTGCTTCTCCACACCTTGGGAGAGCTCCTGCAGCTCCATTCTGCTGCTGGGATGCAGTGGGTCTCCTCCTCTCACTTCCAGCAGTGAGAGGCAGGAATATCAGCTTGTTTTGCCCATACCTGTGCAGGGACAGAATGATGAAATCTATGGTGTATGTCACGAGGGTGTGTGAAAGCTGCAGATGAAGATCTGGAGTCCCCAACATGAACACCTGCAGCCCTGAGGACTAACATCTGCAGCTCAGCCCGTCCACAACCTCTTTGCTCTCCTCCTCACCAGGGGTTGGTCAGGCAATGCTCAAATGGCCAGTAGTGAATATTTGAGCTGGCCAAGCACCAAGAGGGACCCAAAACCTTGCCCCTGTGTCAGTGATGTACCCCAACACCCACTGTGCAAGGACTGTGAGCACCAGTTCATTTTGGCTCAGACCACCAATGAAGTCTGATACATTTGGTTGCACCCAGCTCGGGCCAGGTTGGGCTGGGATAGGGACCAGGTTGGTTTCCTGACACCTCCACTGCTTGGAATTTAAATTCACAGCATAAATTTCTGACTCAGGGAATTGAAAGGCATATGAAGGGTCTTTTCCAGATGCCTTGCAGAGCATATTAAAAATTATTTAATACTTACATTCCAGTATTAATTACTCTTGTCTCCAGCATGGAGACACTCCAAAGTGACTTCTAAATGCAGGGACTTCAGTTTGCTGTTGCTTGGATCAAAGAATTTCATTGTTCAAGGAAAAAACAAGACTCTGACCTCTGTTTTTTTTCCTGAGGTAATGTTCAGAGCTGCTGTTCTATGCATAAAATGAAGGTGCTGGTGGTTACCTTTGCAGACATGGTGCACATTGTGTCCCAGCAGCCATGTCCTCATCCCATCTCAGAAATCCACAGCCCAGGATGCCACTTTCCCTCCCACAGCAGCAGCAGGTGGTAGGTGGGATGGCAGTGTCCTGCAGGTGAAGGGCCAGTTGGAGGATGCCATACCTGAAGCTGAACAACAGCCACCTTACAATGTGGGGTGCTTTCATTCTAGTGGTTCTGAGAAAAAAAAATAAAAGCTGGTTTAAGTTTCCTGCATGAAGATTCAGCTGCAGTGCTATTCTAGGCTTCTTCAACACTCAGATCTGCATGCAGATCCATCTTTTGCTGAAGGAGCTCACTTTGCTAATGACCCATGTCAAAATACTCAACCCAGACACTCCTCACCACTCACAGGGCAATTCAGAAGCCAGAAGTGAAGTGTTGGAGCTTGAACCCATCTTTAATTATCTGGAGTTTGTTCACACTAAAATCCAACAATCAGAGTGCAGTCTCCTACCAGCACAGCCCATAATTCATGGCTGTGTTGATTTCTCTCCTAGGCTACAGTGACATCAGTAAATAACAAAAGACTGGATCCTGTCAGAGAAATCAAGGGGGAGATATCAGAGGTATTGGGCAAACACTCTCCAAAGGACATGAAAACTACAGCAGCCTGCCATCCACCCTGCAAGAAAAAGGGAGTAAAAGCACATGAGGTTTAATTAATCAAAAATGTGAGTTTAATGCAGCTTTGTGTTTATATATATTGTAGCATCTGGAATTTCCAATGAGGGTGACCACATCCTCCTTGAATTTAGCAAGCCCTTAAAACTGAACCACAACGGAAACACAGAACTGATTTATTTGGGGAGAAAGAAAAGCTTTTGTTTGCTGCTATTTTACAAAATGTTATTTTACTTCTTCAGGGACCTGTGCTACATAAGCAGCTCATCTTAGTCCCAAAGGACATAACTCAGTGTCCCATCTTTAGACACATTCCACTCTCCTGGCTGTAAAGCAAGGTAATAATATTTTCCTGACCCACCAGGACAGAGAGGAAAAAACAATAAATATTTGTGTTCTTGCACTGCTAGAGCATCCAAATAGCCTGGCAGAATAAGGAAAACAGATCTCACCTGCTCTTCTCTCTTTAAGATAGTGACAGACCATGTCAGGGCATCCTCTTGGATTTTCCATCTCTCAGCCTCCCAACAGCACCTGTCAGAAGCCCATCTGGTGGAGAGAAAACCCATTTGGCTCTGCTTTGTAGTTATTTAAGGGGAGGGACCTCAAATGCTCACTCAGGAGTCTGAGTCCCATGGGAAACTGTCAGGTTTTGTTTCTTCACTCACACCACAGGTAACAAAGTCACTGAGACCAAAACTGAGCATTATCTGGTGATACAAAGCTAGTGGGATAGAAATGTGCCCCCATGATCCCATGGCTATGGTTTGTTGCCAAATCCAGTGCTGCAGTGCTCATGGCAACTGGCAGCCTGTCCATCCCACCATCCATGTCCATCCACCAGCACACATGGATGCTCTTGCATAGAGAAGAGGTTTGTGGAGGGCATTGCTTTGAGTTGCTTTGATGGTTCTGAGTCACTACCTTAGCCAAAGCCTTAGGAAAAGAGATGAGACAGGATGCCACTGCATTGCCAGGGCATGGCAGGGCACTGTTTCCACAGCTCCCCTTCCCAGATGCCATCTTCAGCAGTGCCATATGGGAACAGTGACCCCAGAAGTGGCCTTTTCCCAGGAGATTTGCTGGTGGCCATAAACACAGAGTGTCTGTGCTGGGGTTGGCTGTCCTCAACAGCAGATGGTGCAAGAGGAAGCAGAGCCAGCAGGATCAGCCAGCTTTATTCCTAGATGATGATGAGTCAAAGCCAGCAAGCTGCTGGCTCCTGCCTTGCATGGTGTCCAGTCCAGGAGACCAGAGAGGACTGGTGACAGAGGGTTGGGCCACAAATGTGGGAAGATTTCTGGAGGAGGAAGAGCCTTGAAAGCAGAAAAGTGAAGCTGGGGGAGATGTGCTGAACTCACTCTAGACTGGGTGGGGCAGAAGACCAAACCATGAATCAGCTACTGAGCACTGAAATGAGGCTAGTCTTGGTCATTTGGAGTTGGCTGCCACTGCCTTGCCTCACTGCCAGTTGGTTCAGCCCAAGCTGGACAGGATATGCCTGGCAAAGAGCCTGCTGAAGTTGATTAAATCCCCACACACTTGCTGCCTGGAACCCTTCCTGTGCCCCATTCTGCAGTGGCTTGTGCAGCCACTAGTCCCCTTGAGCATCTCCCAGGTGTCTCCTCATTCCTCCTGGGACAGCAATGGAGTGTGTGCCACTCTAGTGTAAAGGAGGATGAACCATTATACTGATCACTGCTTTGGTGCTGTGATGTCTTCTGCTCTGCCCTGCAGGATGGGAGAGCAAGTAGTACCAGTGGAAGGGACCATAGCTGAGGAGAACCAAACCCACCAAGGGCTTCTGTGGCTCTCCCACTGCTCCAGGGGAAACAAGGAGCATGAATCATGGGGTGTGACAATCTGCTTGCTCATGAGACTGTGGGATACCCTGAATAAAGTGATGTTCCAGGGAATCCTTGGCTATACTCTGGAGTGAAACACCTAGCCTAACATAGTGCCCATGAGACCCAACTGTGGTAGGGCCAGGGCACCCCACTGGTGCCAATATATTTCCCAGTGTCCTTGGCCTTCAGACAGATCAGCTATGACTATATCCTCTGGGTCTACTCTGGAGAGCTTGGGTAGGTGTGGAGCAGCAGCTTCATGGTCCTAGCCTTCAGCAGTGACCAGTGGTGAGGCATCCAGGAGAGACAGCTAACTGAATCCACGTGAGCCAGGCAGCTCTGCCCAGCTCCTAATGGGAACCTGGAGAACATCAGTGAACAAGATCTCTCTGCAAGTCCTGTCCTATTGCTCCCCAGGGGCTGCCTGGCCTCTAAGACTCACCAGCTCTACCTCATTGCTCTTCGTGTGAGTTTTGTTGCTCAAGAGTCCCAGTGTGTGGGATGCTCTTCCAGTGAGTTTCATAGGAGCACAGGGGAGGGCAGTCCCAGAGTATGAGCAGAGATCTTTATCATGGCTGGTGGAATAGGGGAAATACAGCAGTAAAATCTGTGTGGGAATATCCAGCAGAAAAGGGCAAACCCAAGAAGGGGGCAAACCCAAGGGAAATCTCTCTGGAGTACAGAGAGCAGAAAGGTAGGTGGAGGGCTTGGGAGAGGAGTCTGGGTTGTCCCAGCAGGGAGGTTAGCACAGAGAACAGCACAGAGCAGCACAGAGAACCTGTGGTCACAAGTCTTTCTAACCACAGAAAATCTTCCCAAACAGACATCAGAGTCACTTGATATCAGGTTAAAGATCTGCTTCTTGGGCCCTGGTGCATAGATCTGGCTCTAAAACTCAAATTACTGCTCAGCCTGCTGATGGTGGCATTAGATGCTTTGAAAATCACACAGATATGCTACAGCACAATTGCTATAAAATATGTTTTTCTTGTTCTTCTGGTGCCATCATCAGTCAGCCCTCCTAAGCTTTGTAACCTGCTTGTTTGCAGTGCTTCAAGTGAGATCAGAGTCAGGCCCTTGGATGTGGTGATGCCTTTCATTGCATTCTTCCTTTAGTCTTTTTTTTTTCCCCTGTTTTTTCCACCCCATCCCTGACAGGGGAAGCACTGTTCTTTGCATGCTCCTCGTTTCTGTTTGAAGCAGTCACAGAAAAAAAAAGAAAAAAAAAGTGACAATAAGGAAATAAAGAACTTCCAGTATCTGCTTTGGCAGGAAGAGCACATCCACTGCTGAGCAGCTCCGAGTCAAACCAGTGACAGCCTGCCTGGGTCAGCTGGAGTTATCACTGCTTCATAGTCCTGGATCTGCCCATGATTACATGTCACACTGGCAGGGAAGGGATGACCCAGTCGATTGGATCCACTGGGAAAGTGGAGCAGGGCTCGTTTGCAGTTGTCCTGCAAGAAGAGAGTTGGACACGAGGGTCCTTTATGGGTCCTTTCTGACTCGAGATGTTGTGTGATGCTGCAGCTTCAACCCAAAGGATAAAACACTAAATCTTATCAAAGCACAACTTTATGAAAGGCAGATAAAGAGAGTGGGAAGAAATAGAAGATAGCATCTGAAACCATGAAAGAAGCCTCATTTCCCCAAGGATTCCACATGATAAACTCTTCCTCCTTATTTTTATGAGGCAGCAACCATCCATTTCCTATCAGCATCACATTTTGGTGGGACCTCTACCCCCTTACCGGGAGAGGGTGCTGGGTCTAAAGGTTCACCTGGAGCTCCTGCTCCCTGCTAGTCCCTTCTTGCTGGGCATCTCTCATCTCCACAGAACCTCTGCTGCAGCCAGCTCCATGCAGTTCATCTCTCCAGATTTCCTAGTATTTGTTCTCTTGTTCTGGGAAGAGGAGAGAGCTGCAAGAGGCCCATCTCACAAGGATGTTTAGAAAAAGGCAAGTCCATTGTGTGAAAGAATCTGGTATTTCAGGGTTTGTTTTCCTTCTGACACAGAACAAAACACAGCCATGTCAAAACCCTCCGTAAGGCAAAACAGAACAAAAAAGAAACCCAAAGAAAACAAACCTCAAAAAACATCCAAACCCCAAACAGTGGCATTCAGTTTGGACACGGTCTGTGGAAGCTTTTCTCTCTGCTTGTTGGCTTTTCAATCTCAGAATACCTACTACTGCAGCTATTTCGGGAAAAGGGAAAAAAAAAACCCCAAACCAAAACCCATGCCAGAGCAGAGAAGGGGGGGGTTTTCCCCACAGCAGAGTCCAGCCCCCCTCAGCAGATTTTCTGGGCTCAGAAGGGCTCTCTCATCCTGCTCTGGATGGCAAGCAGAGCTGCAAAGGAACCTCCTCCAAGTCCTAAGCTGGAGAAGCAGGGAATGGGCAGTGCAGTGACCCTGCAGCCACCAGCAGAGTTGTTTTGCAGCATTTTTCCTCTAGCAGCAGTCGGGATATTTTAGCAACACTGGCCGTGAGGGTTGTCTCCCAGCAACAGAGCCGGGGGAAGGTCGCTGCTCTGGGCAGCGCTTCGGGGCTGCAAACGCGTCACCCTGAGAGCACCCAGCCCGGGCTCCCCGTTCTCCCTGATGGCCCTGGGTGGGTTTGTGCCTCTCCCCAGGCTTTCAGCCCTGTGGGGTCGGTGGTGTTTGGTGGGTCCTGGCGCTCGGAGGAGCTTGGGCAGCCGTCGGCAGAGAGCAGCTCTCCCCCGGCAGCGTTTGCCGAGCGCTTGGCGCGGCGCCCACGCCTCCTCTCACTGCGGCCTTTTCATTCGCCTCAATCCCGCGTCTCCTTTCGCGCTCCTTGCGAGGAACAGAGGGAGAGCTGTTCCAGCAGACGGGCCCCAGCCGCTCCACCCGGCCCTGCTGGAGCACGGCTTGGAAAAGCGGGGATGGAAGGCGAAAGGATTTGGGGAAGGGGGGGGGGGGGAATCTCCCACCCTGCTGGGGCCCCGCGGGCCGCTGCCCAGCACAGCCCCGGGCCCGCGCTCGGCTCCCGCTGGAAGCTGATCTCATGACACAGGGTGGCCCCGCATTCCTCACCTCTGACATAACCCGCTGGGAGTGTACTCGGCAGAAAAACACAAACAAGATGTACTGGCGGGGCTGGCGGCGGGGGCCAGGCTGGCTGGCTGGCAGATGTGATCCAACGCGGCCCCAGCGCATCCCTCCCCCCCAACCCTGCCCACCCCCTGTGCCCGCCCGGGGTGGGCACAACCACGGCCCTCGCTGCGAGGACGGAGCCACCCCTTGCTTCTCGCAACCGGGAGATGTGGGGGTGCCAGACCCATCCCCCCCCTCCCAGCCCTGTGCCCCGGGAAGGGGGGCGGTGGGTTGGTAACTTGCTGCGGTTCTCCCCGGGAGGCAGCTGAGCTCCCCCGGGATGTAGTTTGGCAAATGCCCCAGGGCGTTTTTCAGGACTTGTGGTGCTTTTGCAGTGGGTTGGTGGTTGTTATTTTTCACCTTGTTTTTGTTTCCTTCTGCAACAGAGTCTCTCCGGGACAGGCTCTGAGCAGGGTCTGCCCTGGCTGTGGCTGGTGCAACTGGTCTTGCACTGGCCTCCCATCCCCATGAGCCTCCTGCTCTTATCAGCAGCTCCATGGTGATCCCAGCAGCCCTGTTTGCTCTGCTGCATCACGCCCTGGCACCAGCTGTGCCCCACGGAGCTTGGCACCCGAAGCCCTGGGTGTCATGAAGCAATGATTCCTCCCTGCACCCAGACAGGGCACTGGGGTGAAATGATTTGGCAGGGACCACACAGAGAATCAGGGCAGGGTTGCAATCCAAGTCCTGCTGCCGTAAGCTTGAGGCTGACTGTCCTTCCAGCCAAACACTCCTGCAAGTACAACCTTGTCTTGGGCATGGGGCAGATCCTGCTGGGCACTGAGTTGACCTCCCATCTCACCCAGCCATGCCTCACCAGTTACTTTCTTTTGAAGATGCCCTAAACCTTGACAACAACCTTATTTCCCTTCTGTTGCACAAAGCTTCTTTCCTAGAAAGAGGCTTTGCACCTCTCAGACCCACACCCAGATGAGTTGGGAGACTCAGTCAGATGCTACCTGAAACCAGTTTGTGAGACCACCAGCCCTGTTTGAAGAGGAATCAGATAAGCACTAAGTCCACTCCTCAAACTAATTCTTTCATTTGAGTGCCTTTCATCAATCTGCTCCTTCTCCAGCATTCAACAGAACTAGGAGAAAGGTTTTCTTTTCTCCAGATTTCTCCTCTGTTTCTGTCCTTGGCTTTTCCTGGCAGGGAAAACATCTGTTTGTTTGTTTGTTAATTTCATATTTTAAACGAGAGATTAAAAAAAAATAAAAATTCTTCCTCCCCAGTACTTGCAAGTTTTCAGGATTACTACCCCTCTGGCTTTGGTTTGCAATGGAAAACCAGACAAACAATGGTAACAAGAAACAATGGTTCAAATTTGCTTCTTCAGAGCCTGCAACAATTGATCCCAGAGCAGAAGGAGAGTGCCCTTGCTCATGGGTCCAAGGCTTTTTTCAGGCATCCCTTCACCTTGGGGCTCTCCATCCTTTCCTTTTTCTCAGGAGGTGCCCTGGCCATGCTCAAGCTGTTGCTGGCACGAGGCTGTCTCCTTCTCTCCACACCAGTGCTCACATAACTGCTCTGTCTGTGATTTCTTCTCCATCTCTAATCTACAGCCCAGTTTTTTCAGTTAACCCCAAGTCAGTGCTGCTTTATTTTAACGTGCCAGGCTGTAACCTGAAGCTACAGACATAAATTCAGCCCAACAAGTTTCTCTTGGCCATCTGAGAGCACAGGTTAGAGATGGATCCAACAGCAGCAGATGGTCTGAGCTGAACACTTGCTGCTTGCCCACGGCTTCTCTTTCCCATCCCCTTGGTACCTGCAGCCTGCCTTGGCATCTGACCATGCTCTCTGCTGGACAGACAAGCTGCTCTACATGAAAACAAACCACACAGATTGAAACCTGATGTGCTGGGGGTAGGGTCTGCTTGTGAAGCAGCTTGTGAGGCCACCAGCACCCACTCTTGTGCACACACATATTTTCCTGGGCATTCAGGTCACCTATTCCATTGCTGTCTGGTGTTCTCTGAAACTGCAGCCTGCTGCTTGCCAAGGCTGGGAATGAGCTCCCCTGGGCTCACGTAGGAGATGTCATGGACTTGCTGCCATCCACAGGCTTCCCTGATGAGGAGAAGTCAGCAGGCAAGCTTCTGGTCCTCATTCTGCTTGTGTGTTTGGAAATCTGTTCTTGTTTTACCAGAGGGCAAGAAACCAGCACAGCCTCATGAGCCCAGGATGAACACAGTGGCACTGCAAAGGTCTGACATTTGTAATTATTCACTCTGACACCATCTTTCTATACCCAAAAACCTCCAAAACTGTTGGTTTTTTTTCTCCCTGAGCTTTTCAGAACTGCAGGCACTCAGCAGTGCATATGGGAAACAGGGAGATTTGTGCTGGTAGTTGATCCAGGAAAGGACTGATGTGGATTGCAACCAATTCTCAAGAACTTCAGGAGAATTGAATGGCCAGTATCATTGTGCTCAAATAATAATTTGGTCTCTAAGCCTCGTACTGAGAGCTAAAATACTACCCTGGCCATCATAAGACCTGGGAGGTATGACACAGAGAGTGAGAACTGGAGCCAGAAACCCTGATACCTTCTGCTTAGTTGTGCCAGATGGTCACAGGAGGCTGGAAAACCTCAGGTAATCACTTGGACCTTATTCAAACCACTTCCCATGGAGCCTGATAAAACATCAGCAGGGCTGGGGGGATGGGTGAGAGCAATCTCATCCAGAACAGCAATGGACCTGGAGTGCTCTGCAGCTGGTGAGGAGCTGCAGGTTCCCACTCAACCAACCTTTAGCTGGTGCTTTTATTTCTTCCCACTGATAATGTACAGAAGTAGGGGTCTGGCAGCACTGGAAATGTGAAGTCCTGAAGTAACTGTGCTTTTCATGATAACAGGAGCTACCAAAGTCTGTAAGAGACTCTACAGCTGGTGGTTTGAGTTTCCAGGGCTGTGTCTGGTGGGCAGATTTCTCCCAGCCTTACCCAGTGACAAGTTCTCCCCGATATTTGCAGCTGGAAAACTGCAAAATAAAATTAAAAAAAAAGCCTTGAGAGCAACATCTTAAGACCTCTGATACAAAATAAGGCAATTAAGGACCAGAACAACTTCAAACTAAGTGCTACAGAC
>JAOEGS010022995.1:19075-31705 GCA_025447755.1 Corythornis vintsioides
ATTATCCAATCTGGCCAAGCTCATTCTTCAGCTTGTCCTTCTTTGCTGGGAGAAATGACCACAGTGAGGTATGGGGTAGGTGATCTGCAGCAAGGCAGGGAGGGGTCTGCAGTGGAGTTCACACTGTCCTTCTGGTCACCTGCAGTGCTAAGCCATGGCACCCAGCACCTGCTGTGCTCCAAGGAAAATCTTCAGGTGCTGTCTTATCCCATCTGGCAGTGACCCCCTAGGGATGCCTCTGACCTTCTCCAGGAAAGCATTTAGCACATGTTGAATTGACCCCTTCGAAGCCAGTAAGATCATCACCCATACCCAGTGTGCTGCACAGCCCCCAGTTTTGGCCTTAGGGTCATTGGTCATGGAAGAAGTTAGGGAGTTGATTTCCAGTGGCCTTACTCCCAGCTGGCATCTCCCCTGATGGAAGGAAGGAAGGAAGGAAGGAAGGAAGGAAGGAAGGAAGGAAGGAAGGAAGGAAGGAAAGGCCAAGGAGATCACTTGCCACTTTGTCCCTCTCTCCCTGCAGGTGTCACACCTTTTGCTTCCCCCTCTCAGCCACTCTCCATCTCCTCTAGATACATTGGAAAAATCCAATGGAGGAAAACAGAGCAGGCAAAGCTCTCTGTGCCAAACCTCTCCACTGAACACTGCAGAGCTTTAGCCTGGATGTGCATCCTCAGACCCAGAGAGGAAAGGAGGGATGTCTTCAGCCAGCCTCAGCACCCTTCCCCAGTTAACTGTCTCCACTTACACAGATCCAATGGTACCACCTCCTTCTTGGCTCATTATTGTCACATCCACAGAGCAGACTGTTCTGTGCTGGGCACCATGTCAGCACACAAAGAAACACAGTCCCTGTGCTCACTTCACTGCTTGACTGAGAGTGACTCGGTATGGGTCTGACCCAAAGGCTCTTCCCAGGCAGGGAAGGTGGTCCTGCAAGCCCCCCCATTATCCCACTGGCCAAGGCTTGGCAGCAGGGGCTGTGGGCTGGCAGCTGATGCCCTCCCCAGCCTGTTTCCCCTGCTTGCTGCCAAGTGATTTGTAGAGCACTTCTCAAAACAAAAAAAAAAGAATTAAAAAAAAAAAAGAAAGAATTTTCTGGAAAACCAATTAAAGGAGGGGATTCCATCAGGCAGCAGAAAACAACGGTGCTCACAGCTTCTGCTGCTGCTGCTGTGCTGGAATCTGCAGCTCTCCATCTACAGATGCAGTGACAATGAACTGCTCAGAGCAGCTCAGGAGCGTTGGCTGCTCTGCGAGGGGCAGCGTGGAGCAGGGGCACTCAGAAACCTCCGGGTACTTGGGTGTTTTCCCTCTGTGAAACCGCAGACAGACAAACCGAATCGGGAGGAGGGGTGAGGAGGGGGAAGCAGAGGAGACTGCAGTGGGGGGGTGTTCAGGCTCCAGAGTCAGGAAATTCCAGCCCCTGCAGCCTGCTGGTGGGAGTACTGGAGGGGGGTGGTGGGCAGGAGGGGACAGGACAGGCTGCCTGCTGGGAACCGGTCCTGAGCTAGGCTGGGACGTGAGTGACCTGGGCTCTCTGATCTTCCCCCCACTACTGACACATCCTCCCTGTGCATATCTCTTCAGGCTCAGAGAATCACAGAATATGGACTGTTTGGGTTGGAAGGGACCTTTCAAGGTCCTCTAGTCCAACCCCCCTGCGCTGAGCAGGGACATCTGCACCTAGAGCAGGTTGCTCAGACCCCATCCAACCTGACCTGCAATGCTGCCAGGGATGAGGCATCAACCACCTCTCTGGGAAACAGGGTCCAGTGTACAAAATGTCTGATACCCAGTCTAATTCCACCCTCTTTTAGTTATAAACCCCTTCACTGGTGCAACAGACCCTGCTATAAAGTCTGTCCCCATCTTTCTTACAGACCCCTTTAAGGGTTTGAAGGCTGTGATAAGGTCTCCCCAGAGCCTTCTCTTCTCCAGGCTGAACAACCCCAACTCTCTCAGCCTTTCATCACAGCAGAGCATAGCCTAGCAGCCCCCTGGTCAACTTCATGGCCTCCTCTGGACTTGTTCAAGCAGATCCATGTCTTTCTTATGCTGGGTGCCCCAGAACTGGACACATTATTCCAGGCAGGGTCTCCCAGGAGTGGAATGGAGGCAGAGAATCACCTCCCTGGACTTGCTGGCCACGCTGCTTTTAGTGCAGCCCAGAATGCAATTGGTTTTCTGGGCTGTGAGTGCACGTTGCTGGCTCATGTCCAGCTTTTCACCCACCAGTACTCCAGAGAACCACACCAGGCTGGTTTGGTGGGAACCATCACCCCCCAGCAGGTGTGCCCATCCATCAAGAGCTTCCATAGAGAGCCCAGTTTGCCCCCAAACCCTTCCTCCATGTGGATACCAGTAAGTGAAACAAGCAGGGATGAGTTGTGTGAGGGTACAGCAGGGACAGGACCAGCACTGGGATGAGGATGGGGTCTAGAAGGGTGCCCCACATGCCCAGTGCAAAGGGACTGTGCCAACCCACTCCTCTGCTTGTGGAAAAGCTTCAGCCATCCATTGTCCCAGAGAAATCTTTATTCAGGTGAGCTCATCATCAGTGCTGCTATGGAAAACAAGCACTGCTGCAAACGAGGAGTCATGAATAATCATGCTGGCTATTTTGAAAAGCTTTTTATCCTTTGCAGTAGAGATCCAGAGAAGTGCTGGTTTGAAACAGAAGATGACTCCTTTGAACTGTTTGGTGCAGTCTCCAGTCAAGAGACAATCTATAGCATCTCAGCCCCCCTCCATGTACTGCCAGGGGGTCACTGGGGGGCAGAGGGGGAGGCTGGTGCAGCAGCTCCAACACCAATCCCTGCTCAGGCACCTCCTGCCCTGGGCTGGCTGTGCCAGGCTGGGCTGAACCTGCCCTGGCAGCTCTCAGCCTGCAGCATGGGAAAGGGAGCAATGATCTGACAGCCTTTCAAAGATGATGAGCTTCTCTGGTCCTGTGGGCAAGGAGCTCTGTAAATGGCTGGGACTGAAGGATACAAATCCCTTTTTCATAGGAAAACCCTAAACCCCACCCTCTGCTTGTGAAGGCTCTGGTGAGAGGCTTTGTGTTGCCTGTTTCCATTCCAGCTTGGTACATATCACCTATAATTTATAGAGAGGATTTATTGTTTTTTTCCCCCTGATTCCTCCTCATAATACACTCCAACCAGGAATTATAGATGCCAACACAAAATCTCCACTTTATTCTTTTCCTACAAGCACTCAGCCCAGCTCTGCAGCCTGCCCTGTCCAATCTGGGGAAACCACCCCCTCAAAAACCCTGCTGGCTGAGGAAAGGACAATAAGGAAAATAAACTGCTCACCTTGATATAGTGAAGCCTATAACAAATGATTTTCTTTGCTACTTATCTATTGGCATTCTTGTACACCAGGGAAAGGGTTATCAGGATAGTTACTGGACCATGGTAATACTTTTTTTTTCTGATAAGAAGGGATTTTTAGAGAGCCACCTCTTCTGTTTTGAGGAATATTCTTATTTTCAGTGCACAGCAACCACCACATCGTGCTGGGCAGTGCATGTGGGGGATACTCAATGTGATCCTCTTTCACTGCACCTCCCCTTAAACTCAAACATCTGCCACCCTGTCCAGCCTTTTGAGGCAAACAAACCACCTCCAGAAAATAAAACCAGACCTGAATGATGTTAGTAAAAAGTAGTAAAAACACAAGTGGTGAAATGTAAGCTGAGAGAAAGTGGGAGGAAGAAAAAATGCAGAGAGCAAATAGCTGGAGAGTGATCCAATAACCACAAAGCAGCAGCCCCTTATTTGCCATTGGCAGCAAAGAAACCCAGAGAGCTGGTAAAATCTGCACAGTAGGAAACCAAAATTGGTGATGGGTAGCAATGGGCACAAGCTGGTTGTGAAGGGCAGGTGCTGATGGCTCAAGAGGGAACCACTGAACAACTAATTTTAGTACAGCCACTGGAAAAATCAAATGTTTTGGAGCAAGAGATGTGGGTGACAGAGGGGAGATGGGGGGGATACATCCCGGAAAGCAGTGACTCAGGATCCAATCAAACAGTCCTGGTAGACAACTGTGTGTATGAACTCCCAGCAAAGCCTTTAGCCAAGGGGGTTGGAGTAATCCTTGGCTGCACAGCCAGCAAATATGAAGTGGGAGTGCTGAAGTGATATTATCTCTGTAAACAGCATTATTGAGACCATTTCTGAACAGTTATGTCTGGTCCTGATGTTCCTGTCTCCAAAAAAAGACCTTAAGGAAATAGCAGAGATTTGGAGAAATCCTGCCAGAGTAATTTTAGGCATTGAAAATCTGCTTTAGAGAGAAAAAAATATGAATATCCAAGAAAAAAAATGAATAAGTGACTTTATGAACATCTGCATGGGTGTACATTTTGGAAATGGCACCGAGAAAAGTTGTAACAAGATGGAGTCTGAGAAATTCAGATTAAACACACGTGAGAGGTCTGAACCAGTTGTGTTGAGAGCAGGTTTCAGCCAAGTCCAGTTGACTGCTCATAGCCAGTGTGGCTAAAGGTTGGCAGGTTTGTGGTGCCCACTCTCACTGAGGTGGTTAAGATCATGTCTGATTGCCTTTGTCTTGGTGCTTTGCTAGTTTGCTGACCCTGGGTTTAGGGCGGTAAACATCACTGGCTTTTGGTGCAAAAGGTTAAGGCCACAGTGTTGGTATCAGCTGGAGAAGTGGAAGGACCTGCTAATGCTTTGGGGAGCTGTGGTTGGACTGGGTGATTCACAGCACACAGAGTCACTTGGTGTGTTGAACAGAAGGCTGACTGAGGGAGGCTTTTCTCAGATTACCAAAAAGGTAGCAACCAAGGTAATTGGACAGGAAAGCTCTTTTATTTTTTTTTTTCTTTTGCTAACTGTTAAAAAACATGGAGTAAAACAGATGGATCAAAAGCTTGTTGACATTGATGGGGATCTTTCCAAGCAACTTCAGTGGGGTTTTGGCTTAGGTATATATGCACTTGGATATCAGTAGGCTGATCTCAACAGCAAATGAAATGGCCCCTGGATGTCACTGCTGTGCTACTGTAGAGAAGCAGAAGAGCCTTATTCTATGGGATGTAAAGAAGATGGAGTTGAGACCCAGAGAAAAGGCCTGGATGACTCCAAGCATTGGCTCAGGCCTTTGGTCTGCCTCCAGCACAGATTGCAAATGACTGCAAGTTATCATCTGACAGATGCTCTGTCATGGCTCCAGTCCATGTCCTACTGCACAAGTCTATACATCACAACCTGTGCTGTCATCAAGCCTGCATGGTCAAACCAGCCTTGGCTCCTGGGTTGCTTTGCAATTTCTCCTCTTTCCTTATTCAAACTCCTCCCTGCTCCAAGAAAAAAAAAAAAAAAAAGACAACAAAACAACAACAATAAACCAACCAATCCACTACCCACCATAAATTTAATTGTTTTCAGTCTAAACTCTGAGCCTTATGGTTGCATAGGAGATGTAGGAAAAGAATTCATTGATGCCTCAGTTTGCAAGTTTTAGTGTGAGGATGCTGCTATTCTTAGCAGGTTGATAACAATGAAACCTAATGATGACATTTAGGCATGTTCTTTCTATCAACAGTTTGTCTGAGGTTCAATTTGATGACATTTAAACATATCATTTTATCAACAGTTTGCCTGGGGTTCATTTTGACAAATCTGATGGTTCATTTTGATGAGTTGCTTGCTTCTGGAAAGGCACAGGACTTGATTGCTTGAGGTGGAGGAGAGATAAGAACCCAAATTCCTCCCATTTCCCCCCACAATAATTCTCATAAGGGAAATATGTGTATTCAGCAAAAGAACTTGTGGGAAGTGCAAACTGTCAGGGTGGAATACAATAGTTTGAATTTAATCTCAGAATAAGCAAGATGAGGAAGAGTGGGCTGATTGCATCACTCCTTTTCCTGTTGGCTGCACTAAAAACCTTTCATTTAGCTCTGAAATTTGTGCTGATTTTTAAAGTAAAACAGCCTTGCTTCAAAATTGACTTTGACTTTGCAAACAACTCTGCAGGAATTTCTACCCAGTTGACCGCTGTCATTTATTTAAGCAGCTCAGTACAGGATTAAATAGCCCTGGAGCCTGGGACAGCCTTTTATCTTGAAAAGTCACTGTTCCAGGTAAGAAACAGAGAGGAAGCAGTGGGAGATGTGGGATTTCTCTCACCTGACTTCATCTATCCACAATGCAGACATTTCCAGCAGAGCTGGTCACCCCAGGCTCCCTTTGTAGTCAGCAGAAACAAGCACTTTCAGGCCATGATTCATCTGCCCTATTTTCAACATCTGTGCTGGGCTGTGATAAATTGCAACCAGGGCTCCAGAGCCTGCACAAATGAAAGACCTCAGCCAACTGCCCCCCAAATATACCGTGCTTAGAAATGTCCTGGCTCCCACCATCCTCCAGCTTCTGCTCCCATGTGGCTCCTCCCCAGGCCCATCATCATCCCTGCTGGGTTTTGGAGTGGTCTGGGAAGGCACAAGGTGCCTGTGAACCTGCATAGCTTCTCATTTTGGCCTTATTAAAGTTGTAATCCCTCAAATCACTGAGCTTTATCACCTAATTATCATTAAGAATTCTCCAAAGTAGTCAAGGTTCAGGTCAGGATTGACAGAGGTGGGTATTTGGCTGCTCGTCCCCACTGTGTCGAAACCTCTGTTGGGTCAAGAGGAGGCTGTTGGTTTATTCTGTGTAGACCCCCCAGGAAAAGTTTAGGAATATGGGAGGCACTTCCAAGTTGACACTGAAATCAGATCATTTGGCAGAAAGAAAGAAAAAAATCACTTTGTGGGAGAATCCATAACATGATAGTTTGTCTCTAAATGGTCCGTGGAGCCAAATCATCCATGGGAAGTTCTGTGGGAATGAATTGCAAATCCAGCCCAGTCTATTCAGTGGGTTTTGCTCAGCCAGCAGGTGCCATCTTTTTCCAGACCCAAGTACCCACTCCTTAATGGATCCGAGGTGTGCCCTGGCCCATCCCTGATGGCTTTTCAGTCACCCCTTCAGACACATTCTCTGAGCAACCTGCTCTATTGCAGTCCCTGCTGACTGCAGGGGGGTGGGACTAGATCACCTTTAAAGGTCCCTTCCAACCCAGTTCATTCTCTAATGGTGACATTCCTGCCCTGATTCTCTGGCTTTCCAGCCACACTGAAACTCCAAGAAAGAAAGAGAAACCCCAGACAAGCACACGGTGTTTCTGAGCCTTTCTGCCCTCCACGGGGACTCCCTGCCTCACAGCACCCCCTGCACCTTCACTGCTGGCAGGATCAGTTGGTGTGTGCTCTGCCCTACACCAGGGTCCCTTCATCTACTCCTTTTCCCAACCCTCTCCTGGGGGAACCTTCCATGACTCAGGTCCTTCTCCAGTTTATGGGTGCTTCCAGTGTCCTGCTGCCCTGGTGCAGGCTCCTTGGACGGCTCAAGTGCTTCTGGATACCCCATCGTGCATCCTACAGCCCAATGTGGGTTTCTCTGTTTATTTGCTGCTGCCACATTTCTCCTTCCACCCTCTGGTGCCAGGGTCAGAGAAGGTAGAGGCAGGACAGGAGCTTTCTAAGCGGCCAGCTTTGTCTCTGACAGAACTGTAATTAGAGTGCAGTTATATTGCAGTTGCTATGCAAACAGAGGCTCATTTTGCTTTTCAAGATGCAATTATCACTAAATCATCGAGGTGGAGGATTTCACTGCCTAAATCGTTTACTTTCTCTGCCCCTTGGCGCTCTGGCTACAGCAGCTGGTGGGCCCGGGGCCACCCGGGGGGGCGGTGACTGTGGGCAGAGTGCCCCGGGTCTGCCAATGACAGGGTGGCAAAGGTGATAACCTCACCCAGACAGATGCCAGCGATGGCACCAACTGCAAACCACCGAGGCTCAACGTCAGAAACGTTGTTGCTCAAAAACCCAGCCTTATTTTCCCCTTTCCCTCCTGCAAAAGCAACTGGTAACCGAGCTGGTGCCCGCCCCAGCCCTCAGCCCTCCTGCTAACAAAGCACAAAGGCAGCGTTTCATCTGGAGAGGAGGCTGAGCAGCGGTCAGTGATCCACAGCAGTCATTGGATGGACAATGGAAGGTCACATTCCCCCAGGGCTGCATTAGCTGGAAGAAAAATGTTCCTCCAGAGGAGACAGGGTCATCCATCACCTGCACGTAGCTGCACCCAGCTCGGTGGGGTTGGGACCTGTCCCCTCCCCTCCCAGGCCTCTGCTGTGCATGTTAATAGCAGTGTCCCTCACCTTGTGGGTAAGACACAGGAGCTGAATCACTTTTGCAGTGTGCTGGATGGTGAAAAATGGCAAAGATGCTCTTAACCAAGGCCTTTGGAGCTGCATCTTCTCACTCCAGGTTCGGGTGCATATAAACATGAAGAAGGATGACCAAGCATCCACAGAAGGGTTCCTGGGCTTCCCAAGGCTGAGAAACCATCACCTCGTGCCCTGCACATGTCCTGTGGTGTGGCATCTACCACTGCAATGATTGCTGTGACACAGACACGTGTGGAGCTGGCACCAAACCACCAACTTCAGAGCCATTACCAACCTCTGGAGTGGTGCAGCCTCCTCGCTGGCTGCCTTTTTACCATCCCTTAAACTGTCAGCTAACAAGATGGTGGGGACAAAGTGGGTTTAATGATGCTCTCATCATTAGCAAGACCCAATTAGTAGGGAAACCTAATGAATCCTCAAATGCAAGCTTTCTAATTTGAATGCAGAGAATTCGTGGCACCAGTTGAACGCTGGAACAAGGATTTCAAAGACCTTTCTCTGCATCAATAACATGGACACCAGCCTGATCGATCTTCAGGAGTGACAATGGATTGCACTCTTTGGCATGTTTGTGAGAAATTTAACACTCATTTGTCTGCAGCAGCAATAAAGCTCCAATTAAGAACCAGTTAAACTTTCCCAGCCGTTTAGCAGACAATCGTGCAGAGGAAAGGAGAAAAAAAAAACCCAAGCAAGCCAGACAGAGTGAGAGAGCACTAAGCACAGCTGTAAAATTTATTATCTTTTTTACCCTGAAACAGTATTTCTTCTTCCTATTATGCATGTGACTAGGTGATTCTAGCAAGCAATTCCTGCATCTCAGAAGCACTCAGGATCACAAGGCAAGGGGACTTGGAGTCAGGAAGTTTAATGGGCCAGGCAGCTTGCGTTGGAGGGAAACATTCCTGGACAAAACATCTTGATAAAAGAAGAAAACATCCCAAGAGTGACAAATGAGGCCAGAGAGGGAGCTGAAAATAAGACAGTGGAAAGAAAATAGGACTGGAAGGAAAAGGCAGGCACATAAAATCTATGTATTTATGTATACAGAGCTATGTGTGTTAGAAAGCCCTCAATAAAAACAGGCACCCAGGCATGAGGGGTGCAGAAGCAGCTGTGGTTTTAAGCAGATTTATCACAGAGTGGGGTCGGGCACTTTGAAACTTACAGGAGAAAAAAAGAGAGAAGAAGAAGTTGATTTGATGAAATAATTATGAGCAGGAATATGTGACAGAGCAGGGGAGAGGCTTTACAGCTGGCAGGCAAATGAAAAAGGCTGAGCAGATCCTCTTGAAAAGCATGGAGATTTTAGCTCCCTTTTTGCAGCTTGTCACATCTCTCTCATGGGCTGAGTGCTCCAAGAGGCTTTGCCCCCATGTCTCTTTTGCTCAGATTGGCATGTCCAAGCAAAGTGCTCCAAACCCTGGGAGGACAGAAGCTCTATCAGTCATGCTTGGTGCAGATCCACTGGCTGTTCTGGGTGAGCCAGAGCTTTTATGTCTCTGTGCTCAACCCCATCTGCTTTCCAGAGCTGCCCTGGATGCCATGCACTCCCTCCTTAAGGTTGCACATGTATTGAGGACCCTGCTCCCCCCGGAAAGCACAGGAGTGTGAGGGTGCAGCTCTTGAACTGTGGGATAACAGTACTGAGGATGAAATGCCTGTTGCCCATGGGACACCATCACCTTTGATGGGACACCATCACCTAGGACATTGCTGAGCTCTTCATTTACCTTCTCCCATCTGACTGCCAAGGGATATTCTTCATTTTTCATACCAAGTGAATTACTGATCAAAGAGAGAGGATCCAGAGATTCCTTGGTTGAGGCTGGATGGGCACAGTATGACACAGGATGGAGGATTGCCCCTGTTAGCTGCAGGCAACACGTGGAGAACAGGTTGCCCTTGACATGGGAGTGTGATTCAGTACCCAGACATAAGCAGCCAATGCTTTTGAGAAGATCCAGAGCATTCAGGACAGGGGGCTGACAAGTCTCACACAGGACTTGCAGAAGACATGTGCCATTCTGCCTCAGCTGGTGGCCAGATGGGACACCCTGGGTCACCTCCAATGGCACCAGACTCCTCGGGGTGGGTTGTGACCCTACCTCATATCAAGGACTTATATCAAAGACGTACAGCTAGATGACAAGTGAACCAGTTGAATCCCACCTCATGTCTCCTGCCTATTAGAACACTCCACAGGGAGGTTAAAAATTAACTTCCCTTAGCAGTTCTGCTGACCTTGAGCAGACAAAAATCAAGGGCCAGTTCTCAGTCCTACTCCACTTCCTTCTGTAAAAAAGGCTGAGATATTAAATTAGTAACTGTGACTTCTCATTAGCATCTGTGCTTGCCTATCTAAAAGTCACATTTAGAGCCTTTGAGCTGAAAATGGAAACCTGGGATTTTCACTTCTCCTATGGCTGGAGATCTGTAAAACCATCAAAGAAAAAAAAAAAAAGTCCCATTCATCAAAGATAAAATTCCCATTGCCACCCAGGGGACTGTTGTTGACTTCCCCTCACCACAGCAGCCTGAGACTCTACACAGGATCATGAGAAATGGAAGACCCAAGCTGCAGCTTCTTAGCTGGCCTTGCCCCAGAGCTGAGCCAAAGAAGCTCTCCCATTGGGAGCCTTGGAAATGAAGAGAATTCCCTGTTTCCTCCTTCCAGAGAAGAGTCACCCTTGCTTAGTGCTCATGGACTTTGTTGTCAGTCCTGTGGGCAGATCCAGCGCAGGGCTCTCTGGGTTTGATTTCTTTTCTGCAGTAGCACAGGTCTGTAAAAAGTGTTTTCAGACTTCTGGGGGATCAGCTGAATCGTTCCCAGCAGTGAGGGTCTCCTTTTCTGTAGAGACACGTGTATTCCTGCCCATTTGGAAAGCTTTTAGTTGGGCAGAGGAACAGTAAATAAGGTTTTACTGACAACAGCAGGCCAGTGAGCAATGATGTATTGTCACCACAGGAGCATAACTCCTCAATGAAATAAGCTATTATTTAGGAAAGAAATGCTTCTGAGAGTGACCATCCACAGCTGATCCCAGGCCATGGGGAATCTCTTTACAAAGTCTGGTTAAATGACAGAGCAGAACAGTGTATTCAATGCTGATGCCTTTATAGGTACCTGATTTTAAAAGACTTGATAAACTAATTAAAATTAAGCTCTCTGCTTCTGAGTAGTTGTGCAGTCTTGTTGGTCTGAAAGCAGAAAGCTGAGGCTGAAATTCAGTATCCTGGCATGTGATTTATTGGTAGAGGTGCTCAAATATGGAAACTGGGTCTTTGATCTTTTCATGAGAAATAGTTTTCCCATCTGTAATCCAGGACCATTTCTATCAGCTACTTTATAACTATGTAATAGCTGTAAAATATGAAATGAGTCTGAAAAACTATTAAGGAGGTGGGATTTTCCTCTAATCAATTAACTTTTGAAAGCTCTTATCCTCCAGCAGCTCTTTTAGCACCAGTTCACAAATGGGATTGCTCATGCAATAAAAAAAGAACACACAGAGGGTTGGGGTTTTTTTTCCACAAGCCTTGATATAGTGATGGATCTTCCTTTTCAATTAATCTGAAAAAACCCCAAGTATTTACGTGTATGTGTTTGGCATCACCAGGGCTAAGGACATTGTGTTATTTTTTTCCTCTGGTGAGCTATGTTAATATCATCAAGACAAATCTGCTCTTAAGGAAAAATCTCTTGATGCAAGTGAAAGCAAAGCCTTTGATCCATGAACCTTCTGCCCCACAAGAACAGCTTCCCAAACTCTCTTAGCCTACTGCCATGGGATCTGGGATGGGATACAGCTGCCATCTGAACATTCAGCTCAGGGGTAAACCCAAAAAACCTTTTCTGATTTAGCACAGAGCCCTGGATATCTCAGCAAGTCTCTTCCACATCCCCAGCCCTTTGTTTTTCCCTTGCTGGCTCCTCCAAAGGTTGGAGAACTAAGTGCAGCATCCCTGTCCCTCCCAATCTTCTTGGGTCCTTGCAGAGGGACCCACCTCCCCCATTTGGCACTTGGGAGTAGATTCTTTTCTGAAGGTGTCCTAACACTGAGCAGCAGCAGCAGGAGGAGGAGGAACAGGGAGTTTTTCTTGCCAACAGTTTATCTTGCCAGTTGGCCCTGTCTCCTACACTCCTCACTGTTCCCTGCACCAAGCAGTGGCCTTGACCACTGAATAATGAACGAGGGAGGAAACCTCAGAGGGATTGAAGAGAGCAGATTGAAGACATCAAAAAGAACAGCAGGAGTCATTGAGAGCCTCAGCATCCCCCGGGGAGGGGTTTCTGCAGGGCATTGGGGGCTGCAGGGCTGGCTGGGTGGAACAGGGCTGGCTGTCACAGCAGGGCTGGCTGGG